>JAQHUG010000018.1:3725448-3775768 GCA_028555095.1 Dicrostonyx torquatus | reverse complement strand
CAAACAGTTTATAATTAATATAAGCCTCTATGTGTTTCTTTGAGACTGGTTGGCTGGAATGGGAGGTTGAAAATAAGAACTCATACATCATTAGTGGAATGTGAGCTAGGGCAGGTATTATGGAAAACAGAATAGAGAAATTGTCATATGACTGAAAAACTCATACAAGTATACATCCAAAGGAACTGAAGTCTACAGGTTGAAGAGACACAATGATTTTTTAATGGAAATTCATAACAGTTATGACCCAGAATTAGATTAAGTGTCCATCAGTGGATGAACAGATAAGAAAAAATGAAATATTCAAATAAAGAAAAGCTATACAGGTATAAGAAGAGTAATATTTGTTTCTTAGTGTCAATATAGATAGAACTGCAGAATATTATGTCAAGTGAAGTAAGTCAGCACAGAAAGACTTTACATGTATGTAATCTAAAAGAATATAGCTCATAGAGGGTGAGTGTTTACCAGAGGGTGGGAAGTGTGTGGGGGAGGGGACAGAGAGAGGGTGGTTAAAAGGCTCAGGGGTCAAGTGTGCAGAAGGAACAACTTCTGATATTCTAAGGCACAGTAGAATAATTACGGTTTACAACAATTTTAATCGAATAGTTCAAAATATCTCATAGAAGTTTGAACATTCCTACCACAAATGATAAATGTTTGCAGTTACGATTGTGATAATTATCCCAATATAATCATTACCCATTGTATACATGTATCAAATGTTCAGTATAAACACATACACTTACTATATACCAATTAAAGAATTTAAAGAGCACATTTCAAACAGTTGAGTTGATCAAAGGGAGATAGCTGCAAGTTCATATACTGGTTCCCACCCTCAGGATGGGAATCATGAACCAAGTGTTAGTTTGCAGTATGACTGGCCCCTGGGGGAGGGGCCTGCTATGTGAGGAAGTAAGCAGCGTGAAGGGTTGGTAGCTGCAAATTTTAGAGACATGTGATTGATTCTGAGACTTAATTACATTTAAGCTGGCAAGTTCTTATAGTAAAGAAGCTCTATTTCATGCCCATCCATGCCTGAGGCAGCTTGGTTGAAAGAAGACTCTTTCATGATGTGGGATTCCCCTCTGTATGCTGTGAACACCATTGGCTAATAAAGAAACTGTCTCTTAGGCCTATGATAGGGTAGAATAGAGCTAGGTGGGGAAAACTGAATGCTGGAAGAAAGGAGGCAGAGTCAGAGAGAAACCATGGAGCTGCTGCCCTGATACATTGGAATCTTGCCAGTAGGCTGTGAGTCTCGTGGTAAAATATAAAATGGAAATGGGTTAAATTAAGATGTAAAATCTAGCCAATAAGAAGCTAGAACTAACGGGCCAAGCAGTGATTTAATTAATACAGTTTCCATGTTGTTATTTAGGGTCTGAGCAGCTGGGAACAAACTAGCGGTCTCCTAATACACTTTCAGATTCAGGAAGTGGGGCTGGAGGGTGTCTGTCTGACTATGAAATGTCACCATGGCTTATGTGTTGAATTCATGGTCCTGCTGACACTATTTGGAAGGTTCTTAAAACTTTAGGAGGTGGGAACCAGCTGGAGGAAGTGGGTCACTCTGGGGGTGGGGAGGGGAGGTGTCCTTGGGAGCTGTGGTGGCTAGTCTTCCTTGTCACCTTGATGGGATTTAGTCACTGAGGAAACCTGCCTCTGGGTATTGTATGAGTGAACATCTGGGAAGGTGTAACCGAAGAGCTGAGTCTTTCCTGAATGTGGGTAAATCTTCACTCTAGCTTGAGCTGTTTTTCAGAAAGGGAGACCCCATTTCGGACTCAATAGCACTTTACTTGTATTTGTCCTCCATAGGTAAAGAGTGCCTTCACAGAGACTAGTTGATTTACCCTTTGTTGTAACAGTGAGAAAAGACAAAGACAATAGAAAGGAGTTGGGAAGGGTTCTGAGGTCTCAGTGACTCTCTTAAAGTTACAGAATGACGATCAGCTTTGGAGGGCTCTGAATAGCCAGTGCCGGCCCAAGACATTGGCACATTCTTACCTGTCTGTGTGCTGCTAGAAATCCAAATTTTTTCTTATATATAAAACGAGTTATTATGAGCCTTCCACTGTGTTCATTTATTTCTGACCTTAGAGAAATTTAAGCTGTTTATTGACTAAATGCTGTATATGAAGCATCCCTGCTCTCAGTAACTGATGGCTGCTTTCACAATAAGCATAGCTGAGCCCCTAGAAGTTCCAGTAACTGCTTTGTTCATGACTCCATTCAGCTAATTGTTATATACCAAAAAAAAGCCCAGGACCGGATGGCTTCAACGCAGAATTCTACCAGAACTTCCAAGAAGAGCTAATACATATACTCCTTAATGTATTTCACATAATAGAAACAGAAGGGTCATTGCCAAACTCATTTTATGAAGCTACAGTTACTCTGATACCTAAACCACACAAAGATGCAACCAAGAAAGAGAATAACAGACCAATTTCACTTATGAACATCGATGCAAAAATCCTCAATAAAATACTGGCAAATCGAATCCAAGAACACATCAAAAAAGCATCCATTTTGATCAAGTAGGCTTCATCCTGGAGATGCAGGGCTGGATGGAAATAGAAAACTCTATCCTTAGTGAGATATCCCAAACCCAAAAAGATGAGTATGGTATGTACTCACTCATTAGTGGACCTTAGCCATTAACAAAGGACATTAAGCTTATAGCTCACAAGCCTGCAGAAGCCAAATAGCAAGGTGAACCCCACATTGGGGAGGATGTTTTAATGATGCAGCTGCCTGCGAGAGATCCACACCTTTTCAAAAGTAACCCCTAACACACATTGCACAGCTACCCCATACACTCATTGTCTCACACAGCTGGAATCTGTCATTGTTGCCCTAGCTGGAGTGAACAGATGTTTCTTCACATATCCGCTGGAAAAGTCACTCAACACAAGGTATGTAGGCAAAGTCACTCAACATGAGACTGGGAGAATGCTATTTAGTAAATAAAAATAGCATCCGGAGGTGAATAATGTCTGAACAAAGTCGTGACGCTCTGTTCCCTTCCAATTGCCATCTCCTGTCAGTCATCCCTCGCCCCATCTTGAGATTCAGATGCAAAGCAGTATTCAATAGACCACACATGATCTGTAGTTCTGCATACTCATTCTGTGCCTGGGTTTGCATGCTGGGCATATAGTTGTCTTCTCTGGCCTTCTCTGTTTGACTCTCCCAGGAGGCTTTTCAGAGCAATTCATGTAGAGCCTCCTATTCCCTTTCAGCACATGGATGCCTTGTGTTGGTATTCTTCATGACAGAGAACAGTGACCGGTTACACAGTAGGCTCCTGAATATGCACATCAAATGAATGAATAGCACAGCTATAGTTGAGAACCTAGAGTTGAAATTGAATTTATGTTTTTCTTAATGCCTTTTCCATGCAGCATTTGTCTATGTTATGAGTCATCCAGTTCTGGAATGTTCTGGCTGGGAGGCTCTTTGTCTCCTTTCTCAGGTGACAGTCTTTAGAGTCTGTCCTTATATTATAATCAAATATATTATAGCCAATTAACCAATTATAATAATTGACAAATATTATTTTTGTTATAAATGTAGTATTATTATTATTAAAAATTATTATTTTTCATTATTAGAGAATTGGTGACATTTTCCTGGTTCTAAAGTCTAGTTTTATTTTACAACATGAAATTTTCTCTTCAGCCAAGTCCCTGATAGTCACCTACCCAGGAGTGTCATGCCCCACTGTGCCAGTAATGGAAGGTGCTGATGAACATTACCCACACCTGTGGCTTGAGGGGCAATCCAAACACCCATGCTTGCTGCAGGGGGTTAGCTCATCTGGCCTTTACTTTGCTCACACAGCCTGTAGGACACCCTCACTTGCCACAGAGCCAAGATGGACTCAGTTTTCTTCTTATATCTTTCTACTTACTCATATTTCAGAGAACAAGACAGAAGCCCAAGGTTCATTCTAAACCCTTCTTTCCCTTGACTAGCTGCATCTAATTGCTCCTTAGGTCTTAATGGTGTCATTCCAGAGACACTATTTGTTTTGTTCAACTGGGGACCTGGCTTCTTTTTGTGGTTCCTAAAAGCCTAGATCAATCTGGGCTTAGGGCTGCTTGTTATTTTCCAATAAAGAGACTGAAAAGTTTTTAAAAAAAAAGAAAAAAGAAAAAGAAAGCTGTGTCTCTATCTTGGATTTACATGTCTTGGATTTCAAAAGAGATAATTACCTTTTCCATCTTCAGCTATGATTCTATTTTGGAATTGCTTTCTAATTAAAAAAAAAGCCAACAAACTCCTAGTGCTTTTGAATCTGAGTCATTTGTACAGCAAAAATTAGCAAAGTTGCACAGATCAATTTAAGACCTGGAAATCTGATGCCCATGGCCTTAGGCATTGCCATGAGATCATGCGTTGGCTTTGCAGACAGCTTTCTCAGATCACCACAGGTGAGTGAAAGGTGTTGCATTTGAGGTTAGTTCCCAAATTTCTTCTCAGTACATATTATTAATATTTTTTACCTCATGTATTTTTGCCAGTATTTTTTCTTTTAAATTGTGTGTGTGTAAGTGTGTGTGTGTAAGTGTGTGTGCATGTGTGCACGTGCATATGTGTGTGTGCATGTATGCACGTGTGCATGAGTGTGTGTGCTCATATGTGCGTGTGTGTGTGTGTGTGCATGTGTGTGTGTGTGTGTGGTATTTATCAATAGTTGTATGGGTGCCTATTACACATGCATGTACATGTGGAGACCAAAGGTCTACTTCAGGTATCCTTCTCAGTTGCTTTTCATCTTACTTTCTGAGATAAGGGCACTCACTGAACCTGGAGCTCATTGGCTCTGCTACACTGTCTAGCCCATGAGCTCCAGCCTTCCTCTTGTCTCTGTTTCCCGAGTGCTGGGGTTAAAGATGTGGACTTGCCTGATTTTTGTAGGTACTAACTCATCCTCATGCTTCCCTGATAAGTGCATTACAGTTTGAGTCCTCTCTCTAGGCTCTCCTCAGGAATTCAAAATGCAGAAACCCTGCTTATGAAATAACAGTTCTCTCAAGGCTGTGACATGTCCCATCTTCCATTTAGGGAGCACACAGATGTTCCAACTGATCTTTATTCCACGCAGGAAAGCATCACAGAGCCCAGAGATCAGAAACTGCATGGAGCATGTCAACATAGATCCTTGCTTCCATAGGAGTCACTGAGGTGACATATCTCCATCATTTTAGCTGTAATGAACAACTCCTGGGTTTATAGTCTGTAGCACATTGCAACCTGTCCCTGGAAGAGCTCACCACAGACTCTCCCATGTGGAATCAGCAATGCTGCAGCTGTGTTGAAAGCACCTAAGTGCCCTGAAATGATGTAGAAGGGACAGGGACAACGAGCTGGTCCTGTTAGTGCGGGAAGAATTGGATGGACTGGATGGATGCGATGGTGGGAGGTGGTAAGCAGAGGGCTGCCTGTCTCACAGTCCTTCATAACAGCCTTTGGTCCTGGCATTACTGGCCAATTGCTTAGACAGACTGATGTTTTTGGTTCATGTTTCTCCCCGTTTTTTCTACTGAACCCTCAGCTCCTTTCCATGATACCTCCTGAGTCCATGCACAGGCATCTCCTCATCTGAGTCAAGTAAACGTCACCCCTTGCTCTCTCTGAATCACCATGAGCTGAATCCCCAGGGGGTCTCCCTGCCTCTACTTGTGCCTCTCAATTCTTATTTCTTGGTGGGGGGCAGAGATACCTTTGAAGATGGAGATTCCAAATAGGTCTCTAGGTCCCACTGATTATAAAGTATAATTTACAAAACTTCAAACCATGTTCCTGTGGCCTTCAGGTTTTGTCTGCTACCTATCCCAGCAGAAATGCATTTGACAATCTCTTCCCACTAAGCTGGGTTGCATGACATTTCTCCCATCAGTCTCAGTCATTAGCTTACATTCCTCTCCTGTGCAGGTCCTTCTCACAGTCCTGTGTGGAGAACATTGTAACATGAGGGGCCTGCTCGTTGGGGTTTCTGTCCTGTCCAGTACCCCATAGCCGGCAAGCCCCAAAGAAAATCACACAGAGAGTCTACGTTAGGTTATTAACCGACTGGCCCATTAGCTCAGTCTTCCTATCAGCTCCCATAACTTATATTAACCCATTGTCAGCTACATGGCCAGTACCTTTTCTCAGCCAGGCAGCTTACATGTTGTGTCCTTGGAGATCTATGCAGGAATGCCAGGGAAGCTTCCTGCTTCCCAGACTTTCTCCTCGCCCTGCCTCTACTTCCTGTCTGGTTGACCCGCCCACACTTCCTACCTGGCCAATCAGCATTTATTGAAAACATGATTGACAATACAGACAATTCTCCTGCACCAGAACATCTTTCATTTCTCAAACTCAGCGCATCTACTCAGATAGCTTTCTTGGCCCTGCCGCTGTCTCCCACAAGTCCATGTGTAGTCTTCTTTTCTACAGTACTTACGTACTATATACCAGAGCTATTGTTTGATCCTACTGGATAGTGAAATACCTGACTCAAGCAGGCACGCAACAAATAGCTGTATTTATTTATATTACTATTATATAGTATAATATAATAAAAGATAATATAAGTTAATACTATGCTATATTAATTTCTCATATAAAGAACTGATTTTGATGGCTGTGGTTTATGATAGGTATGTCTCTCAGAACTGGGAATCATTTTAGTCAAGAGCAGCTAATGACTAGGCTTACTCTTCACTAAAGAGATTCCTTATTGTAAGACCCAAAAGTGGGAGATAGTAAGTCTCTCCTGGGCAGATGGTAAATACTGGGTCTCACACGTCTTCCTCTTGAGATGGGGTCTTTGGGGACATAGTAAGCTGAGGAAGTTAGTCAGCAAACTAGAGAGAAGGGGAAGGACTTAGCAATGATAGAGATTATATAGGTTCTAAAGCCAGAGGGAACTCACTGAATCAATCTTGACTATTATCTCTCTCTTCCCTAAAAGGCTCATGGTCCTTCTGTTATTACATTCCTGAATTTCCCCCATTCTACCTTAAGGGAAGAAACATCTATATTCCTCCCGGTTAGAGTGGGTTTGCATTTCTTAAAAGGTGTCAGGGATGGTTAAGACGACCACCCTCGCCAGGGATAGACATCTCATACATCTTCCAGTATGCCTGACCAATTCTCATTCTGCTATTTGTGGTCAGCATTGCCTGTCTCCCGTGCTAAGTTGCCTTTCAGTGGTCTCCTTCAGCCTTTAATCAGCAACCCCCTCAAGCACAGTGGCATTTTTTTAGTCCCAGTCACCCCCACTCCTCAGGCACCTTTCTGAATGAAAATCTCATTGTTTAACTCAGATTTTATTTCCTTCACAAGAAGCGGCCCAACATGGCCACTCTGTCAGACAGTGGTCCTCAGACTCCTGTGATATTTAAAAACTAGACTATAAAAAGTATAACCATGTTTTATATGCAATACATAGTATAGAATTTAAGGACCTGGATGGTGATTCATATATGTTTTATGACAGACAAACTGTTGGGACTATCATTTGGATGTAACTTTGCCTTAACTTTACCATAAACAGCCCATCCTCTCTTCTGCCCTTTTCTTGGGTAGCATTATTGTTTTACATTTCTGGACTGGAGCCTTATAGTTTGTTTCTTTGGACTTTATGTTTAGTCCCTGAGACAAACAAAGCTATATCCAGTGAGTGAAAGACATGTCACCTTATCAAGAGCATGAAAGAAGGAAGCGATGTATATGAGGGCTTGTTGGAAGACACGCTATCTACCCCTTCCTCTATTGTGCTCATTTTTATTCATGCAATCAAACTGAACACTTGAACCATATGTTCTTTGTCCCCAGCAGAATTTCATGCATTTTAATGTTGTTTCCTTGGCTTACATCCAGGGATATTATACATAATGTCTTTATGAAAACTATTACTATAGAGATGTCTTTGAGGTATTATGCATGAGGTCACTCACTTAGTTCCTTCTAGATGAATCCTGGACAAGACAACTTTTAAAAAGGTAAGGTTCAGAAAAAGTGTTGCTTTCTCTAGGGAGCCAAGGATACTTTCTCTGGTTTGGTGACAAGGCCGACTCTTCCTTTTCAGACTGACTGTATGGCATCACCATGCACGGTGTACAGGATGCATCCACACCTTTCCTTCACCTCTGTTTCTTAGCTCAGAGCCAAAGCTGAGGATGAATCAGATAAGCCATTAATGCTCCTGTGATTGCACAAGGGAAGATGTGGATATCATAGGAGGAGGCCCTTATGGATATTGCTGTCATCAAAGAGAGGAGGCTGGAACTAGGTTAGTAGAAGAGGGCAGACATTCTTGATGGTTTCATTTTCTAGAAGCTCTACCAAAACCTTTTTGGTGGATGTTAACTGGTAAAAGACATTACCTTTGATTGTATCTGGTCCATCTATCCAATTTTTCATCCATGCATCCTTCATCTATCATCTATCCAATCTTCCAACCAACCATCCAACCAACCATCCATCCATCCTCTATCCATCCTACATCCATCCATCCGTCCCCCTTCCCTTCCTCCTCTGTACTGTTCCCCTTTCTCCCTCTCTCTTCAGCTTATTCATAATAACTTCAGGCCCCTCTCCTTTGTGCTGTTTGTCTTTTGGTGAAAAAAAAGAGCAGAGTACTGTTTGCAGCAGAAATTCTCAGCAAACAGTGAGATTATCAAATGTGGCCACATATTAGAGTCATCTGTGGGGCTTAGAGACAGGCCAATGCCCTAGTTCCATCTGTTATCAAAGGAACTAGACTCAGTTAATTAAAACAAATCTTTTAATTTCTAAAACTCTCTTGATGTGTCTGATGTGCAGTCATACTTGAGAATGGAAGCCCTATCAAATATTCCTGGAGGTCTTTTAAGTGCGGATAAGAATTGAGAGTGGGGCAATGGCCAAGAGTCTGTATTTCTGAGATGTTTCTACAAGACCTGATGTTGCTGGTTCCCATATCACGTTCTGAGTAGCAAGGGCAGACATGGATTGAGGACTGAGGTAGAAGAGAAAGAGCTCCTGATCCTCTAAGGGGAAGGGGCAACATGTTGCAATGTCACCTGTGTTCTGACCTGCATTCTGCTCTACTGTGCTATTGGCAAAAGTCCAGTGTGAAGGCATGAGTACCAGCTGCATAATGAAGTTAACCATGCTATTGACCCTAATCACCCTCTACAGAGATGACTTCCTTCTGGATATTGTCCCCACCAGTCATCTGTGGTATTCTATGCTACACATCTGTGGTATTTATTATGTCATAGGCATCTATGCTTTTTGCCCTAATTAGAATTAACTACCAACTTGGTACAGTCAAGGAGTCACCCGAGAAGAGAAGGCAGTCTCCTTTGAGGGATTGCCCAGATTACATCAGTCTGTGAGCATGTCTGTGGTGGTTATCTTGGCTGTTAATTGATGCAGGAGGGTCATGTCCATTGTAGGCAGCACTATTCCCTAGGAAATGGTCTTGGACTACATAAGAAAGCCAGATAAGCATGGGCTCACAAGAGAGTCAGCAGGTGGCCTTCTTGCATAGTTTTTGCTTTGAGCTACTACTTTGAGCTCCTGCCCCTGTAATTAAATTTCAACCTGTAGTTGAAATTAACCCTTTCCTTCCCTATATTGCTTTTGGTGACAGCAACAGAAAGAATCTTGATAAGTATCCATGCTATTCTGTGTATACGCACATGCCTTTGGTTGGTGCCTAGATAATAAGCATCCGGAAGGCACATGCATCCTCTACCTTTGGTGCCTGAATCATCCTAAGTGTTTGTTTGTTGACTTAGTGATTAGGTAGGGAGCCTGTAGTCCTTTCTTGGATGGAAAATGAAGACAACCAATGTTGACTCCTGTGCCAGGGATTCTGCTTGAGAAGATGCCATATACAGAACAGTAACCTGGAGCACCACATTGATGCTGAAACTCCTGGGGTTTTCCAAATGGTACCCAGTGACCTGGCTTTGCACTCTTGCCCAGGATGCATCCTCAGCTCTCACCGGGACACCTGCCCTCATCTCCACAGGCTCGACTCAGATCTCTGCTTGTCTGGAGGAGGCTTACTCATCCCCTTTTCCATACCTGCCTCTATGCTTCTGGAGTTCCACAGGGGCCTCCTCTGATAGACTGGTTCTACTCCGCCGCCTGTGCCTTTTTATCTTTCTGCTACAGCACTCAACATGATACCCAGCACAGGAGTGTAGTGAACTTCTGTTCAATGAATAAAATGAATGAATGCATGAATGAATGTGGAAGCACCATTAACCACAATCTTTGCTCCTTTGCGCTTGCTGATTGTCATCCTAAAAGCAATAATCAAGACAGAGTATTGCTGGGTACCACTGTGACATAACCAGGGTGCCGAAGCCTACTTTCCCCCTGTAATCTAAAGCTATTAGCAGAAGTAATGTACCACAGTGGGGTGTTTCTGCTGTTTTTCCACCATCCAACCTGAGCCTGGAAGGTGGCAGGTTGCCACGGAGTGGATGGTGAACCGTGTGTTAAAACCAGTGGGAGACATTCACTGCTCCTGCCTTTCCACCATGCATCCTGCTGCAGGGGCTCTCAGAGAACTGTACTGTTTGCCAAGGGACACAGAGGTTACTCTGGCGAGTGGGAGAGCCCAAGCTGCCCTAGCGCTGCTGTCAGGTGCCGCTAGTTTCAGGTTGACTCTGCTCATGAGTAATGCTCCTGTCTTGCAGAAGAAATGACGTTTGCTATTCTGTGATTTGAGCATACTTGGCAATTATCATATTTTTAGCTGAGGCATAACATCCATTTTTAGAACATTCAGCAAAAAGATTGTCAAGCCTTTGAAGACATGTCTAGGGAACAAAACTCAAGAGAGTCATGTAATAATTTTCTCTTACTTTTGTCTTTTTATTTGTAGACTATAGGATAGGAGGAAAATGCAACTTATTTTAAAATGGTTTAGCTTGTGTGTGTGTGTGAGAGAGAGAGAGAGAGAGAGACAGAGACAGAGACAGAGAGACAGGTAGAGACACACAGAGAGAGACAGACACAGGGAGAGACAGACACAGGGAGAGACAGACAAATGGAAAGACAGACAAATGGAGAAACAGACAAATGGAGAAACAGACAAATGGAGAAACAGACACAGGGAGAGACAGACAAATACACAGAGACAGAGAAATTAGGACACATTGTAGCACAGAATTTCCAATCTACAAACTGTGATGATTGGGGACTCCCTTCTAGCCATGTGACCCCATGCCAAGAACAAGACTGTCAAAGTCTAAGTAATTGTAAGCTGAAATGGAATCTTCTTTCTGACGGTTTTAGGAGGCACGTGATAGACGTTATAGGATTACTGTAAGGGTAAAGCCTTCACAAACAGCATTGGGCCCTTGTAAGGAGACGCCAGGAAGTCAGTGTTTCTTTCCTTTGTACATGGAGCTGCAAGAAGCTGCAAGAATCTTGGAACAGGACCCTCACCAGACCCCAGCTGGACTGGCACCCTGACCTCTGTTCCAGAAGACGAGAAATGCATTTCTGATATTCATAAGCCACACAGCAGCCCCTGCAAACATAAAGCCATGTTTGTAAACAAGGGGTGTGTCCAGATGTCTATTACAAGTAACAAGGGCAGCTGTGTCATGAGAGAAAACAGAAAACTTAGTACACCCTCAGGCTTAGTTTGCATTCTTTAATATCAGAATCCAGTCTCTGCTTCGAAGGAGACCATCGATAGCATACAGCAAATACCAACTGTTTACATCTCCTTCTCAGGATGGGGTTGGGTTTTGTCCTTTGAGGATTTAAAGGTACCGGCTGAGCTTGGCTGGTACTTCCCATGTGTTCTCGTTTATGTCTCTTGCTGTATGGAACACTGTGACCAGAACTAAGGGGTCAAGTTTACTCCTCTTTTACACTTCCGGTTTACAGTCCATCACTGAGGAAGTCAGAGCAGAAACTCAAGAAGGAGCTTAAAAAAAAAATCCTGGAGAAAGGGCTATTTGCTGGCTTACCAGCAGGCTCAACAATGCCTGACCTTTTTTTTTTTTTTTTAATCAGAGTTCACTCTCTACTTTAAATGAGCTCTTTGATGGCACAGAGATCTAATGGGCCACCTGTTTAGTGGAGTGATGGACTGATGCTGTTCACCATGGGCTGGAACCTCACACATAAGTTAATAATCAAGACAGTCTTCCCTAGACTTATCCACAGGCCGGTCTGGTTAAGGCGTTTTTAGGTGATGCCAAACCAGGGGTTCGCAACCTTCCTAATGCTGTGACCCTTTAGTGCAGTTGTGGTGACCGCAACCTTAAAATTATTTTCATTGCTACTCCATAACTATAATTTTGCTGCTGTCATGAATTATAATGTAAATTTCCAATATGCAGGATATCTGCTCGATTACACTGTGAAAGGGTTGTCCGGTACCAGAGGGTCATGACCGTAGGTTGAGAACCACTGCTCTAGACTGTTGAGATGATAAAGCTACATTTTGTCACTATAATATTTTCCAAAGTAGAAAAGTCAAGTCTCCAGTTTACTTTTTACCTGAGAGACGGATGGGTGTGTATGGAAGAATTGTGAAAGTTATAAAAAAAAAAAGGACTTGTGTCCACTCCCTGTGGGGTAACCCCAGGTTTGGCATGGGACTGTCCGAAAGCATCTTGCTGCCTTTTGCTAAGGGTTCTTTGTGGTTGTGTTGTGATTTGGGGGCCTCTTTCTCTTCTAGCCCTACCAGGTTAGCACAGAGCTCTGGGGGCAACAGCTGTTGGCTTGTTTGTAGTGATGCTGTGCTCTCAACAAGCATCCTTTTGCACAGAGATGTGAACACTGACTTTACACATGCCTAGTGTGTCTAGGTTCTTGTTGGCAAATGCAGCCATTGGCATATTCTTCATATTTTATAGACTTCAGTGTGAGGATGAGTATGGAGGCCAGAGTAGGCAGTGAGAGTGGAAGCCGATCTCGGAAACCGAGTCGTGGGAATTTTCAGGTATTTGCCATCTTGTTCCATGTCACAGAGAAGGAACATTTCTCAGAACACCTCTCTACTGAATTATGTAATCCAGAGCACAGGTCAGAGCTAGAACCTAGATTTCCCAGGCAAGCCTGAGAGCCCTCCCGTGCTGTTTTTGTCATTAAGAGGTAACAGGGGTGGGGGAGGGAGCAAGGAAAGAGTGGGTCAAGAGAAAGCGGGTAATTGAGCAAGGGAGCAAAGAGATCCTGTAAGAACTGTGTGGCTGGGGAGAATTCCAGGGGTGCCTCTGGTGAGTGCAGCCAGTGAATGGAGTGGGTGGGGGTGGCTCCCCTCTTTTGCTGGGGAGCAAGAAGCAAGACCATTCATCTACTCTCCTGAAACTTTTTTCATTGGGGTCAGCAAGAGGGCTCTGCTGCTGCTCAGTTAAATGGTTGGTTATCAGCTACTGCTGGATCTACCCTCCATGAGCCAGAGACACAGGGGCTCAGGACTCTTTTCTTTAGCCTCATTTCTGCACTGGATTCATTCTCTGAGTTCTTTTCTCCTTTCTGTCATTCCTGAACAGCTGTGGCTCTCAACCTTCCTAAGGCTGGGACCCTTCAACACAGTTCCTCATGTTGTGATGACCTTCCAACCAGAAAACAATTTTTATTGTTACTTCCTAACTGTAATTTTGCTACTGCTATGAATGTAATGCAAATGTCTGACATGCAGGATGTATTTTCATTGATACAAATTGATCCAAAGAGGTCGCGACCCACAGGTTGAGAACCAGTACTGTATGATTTTTTTTTTCCTCATCTCTCTGAACATTAGATGAGACCTTAGGCTCGGTCCTTGGACCCATTCTTGTTTCTGCCTGCACTCCTTCCTTAGGTGGTCTCAGTGAGTAATAAAAAATAAATTGTGACGTGTACACAGGCATTTCCCAGATTTTTTTTTCCCACCTAATGGTGTCTTTGTCGTCCCCACCTTGTGGGTCACCTCAAAATAACAGTGGGCAAAGCTGGATGCTTGGTCTTCTGCTACTGTCATTGCTTTCTCTGTCTCAGAAGATGACAATGCCATCCTCTGCAATTGTCAGGTTAATCAGCTGGTAGTGAACCCCTCTACCCCAAGTGTAGGGCTCCTCCTCCTTGTATATCCTGTGGCCAGTCTCACTGTCCTTCTTCCCATGATACCCAGGATCCTGAGCCCAGGCCAAGTTGCTTTTCTATTTTATCTGATAGTCTCACGCCCGTCCTTGTGCTTTTTCATCCATCCTTAACCATGTTGCCATGGTGATCAAAAAGTAAGTTACATCATATGACTACCCTGCCTAGCCCTGGTGAGAGTCCTCTTCAGTGTCGCCTGTCCCAGAACCCTTTGAGAGCCCTAGGCTCTGCCTGCCTCCCACCTTTCTGTCCCTTCTCCAATCCCCTCTGCTGGCTTCTCTGTCTCCCTTGACCTTTCCTGCTACTCCTTCAAAATCCTGAGCAGCCACTTTCATTTCCAGAAGCCTTTCCTCCCACACCTCGATGAGTGCTACCCAAGGGTAGCCTTCCTTGGATCCCTTCCTTGACCTATGTGTCCCACGGTGCTTCCCACTTCTGCCAAGGTAAGTAGCTGGTGGAGTTAGAATATCCAGTGTCCGTCTGTCTACCTGTCTGTCTCTCCCCAGAAAAGAAGAAAGCCAAAGACATCTGCCTAGCTTGTTCTCTACTACATCCCTGATAGTTGCCAGAGTGACCGACACAGAATGGATGTGCACAAGCGCACAGGAGGGAGTGGTAGGCCTTATAGAAATGGTAGAGAGCAGTGAAGAGATGGAAGACCAGACTTGGCAGGAACAAGAAACATGCAAATTGCCTGGGAGCGGTGGGTCCTCTGGGGAGGTGGAGGCTCCCTGAATGTCTCTTAAATGACTGTGATTTCATGCTTTGGCCTCCTGACTGTCCTCTTCACTCTGAGGCTGCTTGATTTCTGAATCTACTGCAGGCATCTTTTGGCTGCTTGGCATGGCATAAATGAGAAAGAAAATTGGTCCTCATGGGGCCTGGGCTCACTGTTGAGGGCAGCTGCTTTTCACTTCCCTCCTCTCCTTCCCAAAGGGATTGTTGTTTTAGAACACTCCACTTGGCCTAAGCAATGCATCCTGTCAGCCCCTTTGCTTTCTTTTTGTATTTCCCAAGGCTGAAATTGTCAGGCAAGGCACAAGCTTTGAAGCCTTCCTGGGAAAGGATGCTCTTGGCTGTGACAGCATGCTCAGTCTTGAGGGAGAAACCCATTGGTGGCATATATATATATACAGGCTATAGCTTCTGTCTTGATAAAGACAGACACACAGAGAGCAGAGATGCTCACTTTAGAGAGAGAGAGAGAGAGAGAGAGAGAGAGAGAGAGAGAGAGAGAGAGAGAGAATATGTCTGTGTTGTTGTTGTGAGGGCACATGATGCAACTATAGTCTTCTACACGACACATCTGTGTACCAATGGGCTGCACTTGTCTCATTTGGTACCCAGGTAAGGGCCCCAGATTCCCAGAAAAGCTTAACCCACAGAAGAGAAAGCTCTAAGTAGTCATCACAGCTAGAGGTAAAAAGAGAACAGTGCCATGCAGGTCGTCCTCAAAACAGATCTGATTTCATTATTAAGATGCTGGGTTCAGAAAGCTCTGCCTAGTACCCTGGTACTCCTGTGAGCAGGAGGTCCACAGATAGGAAAGGCCTAGAACATGGTCCTATAGCTCAGTAGCACAGAAGGCTGGACCTGAGGCTTCCCATCCTTCATATATCCCCTGTAAGGTACCACTGTGTTGCTCACACACATGACCATGCTAGAAGGCAGTAACTAATAGGAGGGGAGACAATGAATGACGTCAGGACCTATGTGATAGTGTGTTCTAGAGTGTTTCCATGATACTCTCTGGGAGCCAGAGGATTAACACCAGGGTGAGGTGAGCTGCCTGCCAGGCCCCCAAAGATGCAAGAACAAAGGCTGGGAGTGCAGATTCTGAATCTGAATCTGGCAGACCTATCAAGAATCAAGTGGTTCAGGCAACAGGAGAAAGGAACAGATAGATCCAAGCTGAAGTTCTGTGCTTGACTTACAGCTATGACCAGGAGTCTCTTGATTTCCCAAACTTTAGTAACAGTAGATTGGGATAAAACAACATAATACATTTTTGGCATCAGAGGCAGCAAACATCATGAGCCTAGCCCAGCAGGGATGCATTAATGAATGGTACCTCGTGGACGAGAAAAGGGAAAGCAGTGTTAGAATGGTATCCACGTGGGTGGATGAATCCCTAACTATTAACAAGACTGGATACTTCCAGGATGGTTTGGTAATAGGCTGGATTCCTAAATGTAATAGGATGCCTTAATAGGAGGTGTTGGTCCCCTTCATGCCCTTTTTCTGAATGCTTGAGGCTTTGAGATGTGGAAATTCCATTTTCACAGGGGTGTCTTAGTTGGTGCCCCAGGCTGTAGATTCCGGGGCAATCAAAGGCTAACTGGGGCAATGCCTAGCTTTGGAGTTTTCTGTTGATTCCCAGGAAACACATAACTTTCAAGGCAGGTCTCCAAGTTCTTGGACTCGTGACTTCATGTTACCTTTCTGGGTCAAACTGGTTTTCTTTGGAAGAAACTTCTGGCCGTTCTTTTTCTGTTCAACCACATCAATTGTGCAGTGAAGTCACATTAGCCCCAGTTGTCCATGGGTATTTGGTATTTTATCCTGGCAACAAAGCTGGGTTAAGTGCTAAGTGTTCTCTCTCTCTCTCTCTCTCTCTCAATGTGATTGTGAGAGTGTGCAAATGTGCAAGGGGTATGAGCGAGTGTGTTGGAAGACTTGTGTGTGGAGGGAGCAACCTTCGCCACTTGGCCTTCCTATATTTACTGCGCGCTCACAATGGCAGTTCTCCCAGTTCTCAAACCAAACCAGATGGAGAATGATACTGGAGAACATGGGACTGCTGCCAGGTTTGCGCCCTTTAGAAAGCATCCCCCTTTCCTGAAATGCAGCCGTCTAAAGGATGTGTTAGCACAGGGCTGTGTCCTTATGCCCCCAGCAGGTTCATTCCCTGTCTATTCCTCTCATCCCTGGAGACAAAACCATGCTCATAATGTGATCATATTTTCATCTGGCCAGCAATGTTTAGGATGCTTTGTTTAAACTTGTAACACAATGCATTAGGAATGACAAGTGATGGCAGGAATAGGAATTTTATTGGCCATTTGGTTTACAGAGTATGGGGAAAGTGCCACACTATGCAACATACTACCTGATTCATTCATTCATTCATTCATTCATTCAATCAATCAGGTGCTTGGGATAGAACCTAGAACCTTACACACAGTTTCAGAGTGACTGGCTCTTCCAACCCCTGAGACTCTTCTGAAGGCTTCTTGCTCACATCCTACTACAAAACCTGGAGTGGGATGCCCCTCTGTATGCTCTGAATATATTTTATTACTATTGATTAATAAAGAAGCTGCTTTGGCTTATGACATGGCAGAATATAGCAAGGTGAGAAATCCAAGCAGAGATAGAGGAGGAAAGAAGGTGAAGTCAGGTGCCATGTAGCCACCCAAGAAGCAAGATGTAAGGTAATAAACCACAAGCCTCGTGACACAATATAAAATAATAGAAATAGGTTAATTTAAGATGTAAGAGCTAGCTAGGAATATGCCTGAGCTATTGGCCAAACAGTGTTGTAATTAATATAGTTTTGGTGTGATTCTTTGGGTCTGGGCAGCTGGAAAAATGAAAGTGCAGCCTCTGTTTACAAAACCCGTTCCATTTCAAGACATTCACTGATTTACTATTTGACATACTCAGATTATTTAAGGCTTAGCGCTCTAGTGCTTTACCTGTTTGAGAGCCAAAACAAAACAAAACAAATTAAAACTTTAAAATGCTCTCTGAAAAAGTCAAGGATCATCTGGTAGGGACCACACAGTGGTTACCACATAACAAAAGATGACAAAAGACTATATCCAATGGGGTTGTGACTTCATAAACACAGACAGTATTTTGAGTCTTTAAAAAGATATTATTTTCAAACATAAAGAACTAAAAAATATTTTTGAGGAATTATTCCTGAATACCTACTTCTTGTGTGTTTTTTATGGAGAGCAAGAATTCCCCCTACCATTCCTATGAGACAGCTACATTTTGGCCTTCAGGTGTCTCCATGGTCTTTCATGACTGACTCCGTTAGACTTGGGTTGGACTTGGGGACGCACAGCCCATGCCACATTGATGAATAGTCCAGTCAGGAGAGTCAGACAAAGGTGTCAGAGCCCAGATTCTAAATGCAGTTCCTGCGGCATCTCAGAGGTGCTGTATCTTAGTCTGCGCTGGGGAAGGTCATCCAACAGAGGCTGTCATTCCAGAGATCTATGCAGCATTGGAACAAAGCACACATTCTCCTCAGTATATCTTAAACAGAGTCCAGCGGTTTCCTTCCCTTGGAACATTCTTACAAAGAAAAGAGTATTGAAATCTAGTGTAGGGAAACTGGTTTTCTACAGGAGATTGCTTCTCTCATGAGATGAAGGTATCTAGGAAGTTAATGGCTTGGAGGAGAGTTAGTGGCCTTTAAGTAGCCTCAGGTTGTGAGGCCCCATCTGAAAAACTTAGTACATATTATTTATGCCCTGACTTTTCTACACAAGCATATAGTCCTCTTTCATCACATTCACCTCCACTGCTTTTCCTTGCCTCTCTCCCTCTCCCTTCATCTTCTTAATTCATCCCCCACTTTTATGCCTCTATATGAGCCAGCGATCTTGATTAGGGTTGATGACAGGATCATGGATGAGGAGTTCCTTGCAAGAGCATGGGACACTTACCAGTGGCTACACCGCTGAAGAAAATGTTTCTCTCTCTCCTCCAGCAATCATGAGTTGCCCATAGGTCCTCCTTAAGTGGGCAGGACTTCATGATGCCCTCCCAAAGATCTCTTAAAAAAATAGAAGAAACAAAATCAAGCCAGAAGTTTTCTTTAAGGAAATCTGAAACTTTACGATTTGTGAGGTAGAAAGGACTCTTAGATATCCCACCAAGCCCAGGGACCATATTTGAGACATCTATTATCATATAATAGGCACTGTAAATTATTTAAAGGTAAAAACTGTCTGGGAAAGCAAATGCAGGCCTGGGTTCCAGGGCAGGGCACAAATGACTGTAGACAGGTGTAACATGTGTATTAGCATGTCCAACATGATTTAAGATGAGTGTGCTCTTTCAGCCCATGGTGCAAAGCACATGAGTTCTGAGGAGACCCTAGGGAAGAGGAGCAACCCCTGCTCAAAAATTGTCAGTTGCACAGGTGTGTGGAGCACTACAGGTAACCTGGAACTGAGTGCCTCTCCTTCCTGAGCTCAAGATTACAAGGAAGGTGCCCTCATAAAACCTTTGCATACTTTGCAGGAGATGGGAGTGGTCATTTTAATCTTTCTTACTGTAGAGGATATATGGATTCTTTAGGGAGCACAACCTGAAAGAATTTGAACTCTAAAGATGTGTTTTCTGATGAGCTGCATTTGGCTCATGCAGTGTGCATTCTGTGTCTGTACGTGATGGATGCCAAAGAGGGATAGGTCAGGCCCTTGGAGGCATGGTTCTTCAGAAAGGGAAACCTGTTGTAGTGCACACACATGGTAAAGTAAATTTACTACCATGGATGGCAACCAACAGCTGTATGCACACTAGAGAGGCTGAAACCCAATAGCTCAAGTCCATGGGGCTGGGTGTCTCACCTGTCCTACTCTGCCACCAAAGGTCTCCTAAGATGACTCTGTTCTTCATTAACATTGGAAAAACATGAATCTGGATTCTGGTGTCCATAAGAGCAGCAACAGCATCTACAACAACAGGGTGGATGCACTCGCCAGCAAGAAGGAGAGGCAGGCAAGGAAGGCACTGGCTTTCCTTCCCATCTCTATGGATCTACATTGCCTGTCCACACTGAGGAGGGTCTTTCCTTCAAATCCTTCCTGGAAATGCTGTCGCACCCCCATCCCGAGGCATGCCTCTTGGTTTATCCCAGATCTTGTCAAGTTGACAGTCAAGATGAACTGTCACAAGTACCTTACAGAAAACAAACAATACTTGCATGGAACCGAGGCACATGTCCCCACACATGTCGAACATTCCTTGTATCACACATGAGCCCCAAGGCTACGTGAACACTAGAAAAATCCTTGTCAGGCTGCATTGCTTAATAAGCAATGACAACCTAAATGCTGTGAGCGTTCAGTTAAATGCATTTTCTCTTTTCAGCTATTTTCATCCATTCTGGTTATATCCATTATTTAATCTGTCCCTTTGAAGCAATGTGATGCTTTAAAGTGAAGGAGCTGGATTTTGGGAGAAACGCTTGCCAAGAAGAGAACATTTGAATGTGAGTGATTGGACACTTTTCCATTGTTTTCTGATTTCTTTGGTTGTTGCTAAAACTAGTGGACCACTTAAAAGGGATTCATACTTGCTGGAGAAATAAAAGAGTTATGTCTTGGCAATAGAATTAAATGCCAATTAAAACTTTCCTGGCTAAGAGTTTGTTTTCCTTTTCTCTGGGAAGCAGGTAATCTGGATGGAGCCATGGGCCCTTGTGTGCACTAGGCAAGCATTTTACCACTGAGAGAGGTTGAAGTTTGATTTGAATGACTTTTTCTCATATATATATGATATAGATATAGATGATATAGGTATATATATAGATTACGTAGATAATATTTTTTCTTTTTCAATGAAGTCTGTGTAATCACTGGAAAGGATTGGAAAATAAAACTCTTCACTAAGAAACATGACAGTATACTTCTTTGCTTTGCACATAAATAATTTTTATCAGTTCTTTGAGGACTTTGTATAATATATTTTGATCAGATTTATCCCTTCTCCCAACTCTTCCCAGATCTACCCCATTCATCATCCACTCACGTTTGGGCATATATGTATGTATGTATGTATGTATGTATGTATGTATGTATGTGTAATATATGTGTATACACACACACACACAAATGTGTTGGACGTGTGGCCTTCTACTGGAGCACAGTCTACTTAGCAGGAACTAGACTCTGAAAGAGAACTGACCTTTCTCTCCCAGGAGCTAACAATTGCCAATGGGTCCTTTGCTTATATATTTTGAGTCATGTCTTTCATCTGTGGAAACCATTTAAGCCAAGGATTAAAATGAGTTGAAATAGAAACTAGATCTTTACAATTCTGTTTGAAAAACTTAAACTAAGATGTCTAAAAATAATGTTTATTCAGCCACATAGTTTACACACACACACACACACACACACACACACACACACACACACACACTTTTTTTCCTCTGGAAATAAAAGATAAATTTAAGTCAGCAGTTCTTATTTTACCTCCAGCTCATTTAAAATATTTGGTTTTGTTGTTTCATTATTTATATATATATCCCTCAGAAATGCTTGATTTAGTCTTTGACAATTTTGTGCATGTATGCAGTGTGTCTTGATCATGAACACCTCCTCTTTTACACCACATTTTAAAGATTTATTTTTACTTTCATTTATGTATATATCCCTGTGTCTGTATGTGTGTGTAGGTGCCCTGTGAATCCATGAGAGGGTATCAGATCAGAGGGAGCTGTATTTATAGGTGATTGTGAGCTCCTTGACCTGGGTGCTGGAAACTGAATTCCAATCCTCTGCAAGAGGAGCAAACACTTTTAATAGATGAACCACCTTTCCATCTTTTTATATTTCATTTTTGTATTAGTAGAGATGTGTAAAAATATGGATTTTTACAAGTAACTTTTTCATATTAAAGGTTTTTTGCTCACAATGTTTTTTTATGATGGAGTGGATTATTCACATCTACTGATGATCTTTAAAACCTTTATTAATGATTGCTATGGTTATTGTTGTTTGTATGTGTGTGTACATATGCATGTGTTTACAAATATGGGCATTTCTATGCTGTGGCCTGCATGTGGAAGTGACAGGCTAATTTTAGGGAGGTGTTTCACTTATTCTACCTTGGGTTCTAATGATTGAACTGTGGTTATCTGACTTGGGTAGCAAGCTTTTGCTTGCAGAGCCATCTCGTGGGTGCAAGATTATTGTATTGAGGCAGTCGAGAACTTTCTGGAATGCTCAGACTTTGGAAAGCTGCCTTTGAATTGTTGGACTGCCTCTATTCCTGTGCAATTATAGGCTCTCTGTAGATCCCTGAGCTCACAATGGTATACAGGTCTTTCTGTCTCATAGAAAATGAGTATAAAGGAGCATGTGTTGTGTGTTTTTGTAAAATATAAGAGGAATTGCTAAAATCATTCAAGCCATTGCAGAATTCTTCCTATGTTCTGCTTAAAAACAGTCGAGGAGAAGAATGGTAAGGGAGGGAAGGGGAATGAGCAGAGACAGTTGACACCCAGATGCTCCCAGTGTCTTTTGCCTGTAGTGTGGAACAGTAGAATATACAGTGAAATGTCCCCAGAACTCCAGCCTTAAGCTCAGTTAGGAGATTTTGCTTCTCTAATGACTCATGGAACTCATTTGATTGCTCTGATTTTTAATTCCTGCCTCCCTCATAGGTTTGCTCCGAGGAAGGGAAATCACATGCAGGAGAGTGGAGTTTTAGCTGTATGGTTCTGTGCATGTGTTCAGAAGTGGGTTGGCTAAATAAGTACCTGGTGATGTTGATATCATACTGTCCTTCCTGTTGGGTGCTCATTCGACTAAACATAGATGTGTAAAGATGTCCGAATCACTACAATAACCATTGGCTATGGGACAAGATGGGTGTGGACCAAAGCAACAGTATCACTCTCACTTGACATAGTAAGATACCTGTTAGTTTTTTTGTTAAGTTTCATGGACTGTCTTTGTGAGTTCTTACCAAGGCTGTGAAGTAGGAATACTTCTGTGCTGTTTGAGGCATCACTTTTAAACCTTTAAAAATCATATATTAATTATACATAATAATAATTGGTTTCATTATAACATTTTTGTATATGTATATGGTGTATTTTGACTATCTTTATCCCCAATTCTCTCCCTCCAGGTGAATGCCTTCTCTTCTAGTCTGTTCAGAGCATCTGGTCTAGCATTCCAGGCCCAAATGACTGTTCTTAATGCTGACTGGGGGGTCTTACCTGGTTGCCCCACAGAATGGTGACTTGGCTAACTCAGTGGACCCATAAGGTCCTCCCAACGATGTGTTGATAGTTTTAGGGCATTGCTGCCTCAGTGGCCAACAGCGCCCTTCTCAGGAGACAAGGGTCCTTTGCGCCATCAGTTACAGATGAAGTATGAACTAATCACCACTTCTATTTGAATTGCTGTTGCCAATTTACAGTAAAGAGATATATGTTTGAGTAAATGCATCTCAGAAACCAAGCATCATCTTTGACCTATCTGTGGATTTGTATTCCCCACCTGCTGTCACTATGATGTTGTCTTTCTTCCAGTAGTGCAGAGTTCAGCTAATTAACAAGAAAGGATAAGGGAAAGACTGACCAGTGTGTCTTGCTCCTAGCCACGTCTCAACCTCCTGAGACACTAGAGCTAAAATTAACACCCAGATCGTTAGGTTGCACTAGGGAGTTTTCAACACAGTTCTTTCCCTTGAACATCCTTTCCCTACTCTTCCACCCCGTGTTACACTTGTCCCTTTCACCTTAAGAGCCCCCTTCCAGATGTTATGGCACAAGTATTCTGCAGCCTTCTCCCTTTCTTTGACACCTCTGCTCACCTCTCATGGCTCCCCTTCCAGGTACATGATTGGTACTCACACCCCCATGTATACATCTGTGAGCATTTGAAGCTAGGATGCACAAAGGGTGGAGAGTATGTGGTATTTGTCTTTTTGAACATTGGTCACTTCCTTTAATGCGATGATGTCAGGATCTATTCCTTTCCTGTAAACTCCATAACAGATGCTCTTGGAGAAATGAGGGAGGACAAGCTGGTGCAGGCACTATGGGAAATAGCATGAGGATGTAACAAAGACCTACCACATGGATCAGTTAAGCTACCCAAGTTATAGCCTACCACAGGGATACTTCTGCATCCATGTTTACCAGTGCATCTTTCATGATGGGAAGTGATGGAACTAGCCTAGATATCCATCTGTAGATGCTGGATAATGAAAATGTGGTGTATACCTACAATGACACTTTGTTCACGTGTCAAGAAAAATGAAGTTTTATTTTCTTCTTTGCTCTACCATTTTAATTTCTAGCTGGCCTCCTGCTAAGATATTGTTACTTCTTTGGCAATGATATGTTTGTTTCTTAGTCCTCATTCTAGACTGTGTGAATCTCCTCATAAACTCTACCTGTTGATATAGGTCCTTTAGGTGCTGGCCAATGGCTGAGCAGCATTCTAACAGTGGCGTGGGGAAATTTTGCCCTGAACTCTGAAGTTGTCCCGCTCATGAGTTCCAATCTCATTCAACAGTGCTATGTCAAGGAAATGACCCTGTTGTTGGAACTGTTGGTGGGATGTTACCATGAAGGCAATCAGCTCTGAAAGCAACCTTGTGGGCTCTGATATTCACCAGCCTGGCAACAGCCATGGCTTGAATACAGCTTGGTAGCTGGAAAGCTAGCAATTTAGAAAGACAAAAGGTGAAAGGCTTGGCTCCGGCCTTCATTGACTTGTAGATTGCCCAGGAAGAGGTTACTGGCTCCAAAGCTGGTGAGGTATGCAGGTATGTGGCTGAGAGGAGGTGCCCCGGAAAAGGATTATGAATAGGAAATTACTCAAGAGTTGAGAGAGCATTCAGAGCTGGTAGGGGAGAATAAACGCAGGTCATGCTGGAAGGACAAAAAGTCCTGAGCTGCTCTTGAACAATAAAGATGGTGTAAAGAGTCTGATTCTTTCACGCCCCTCTGAGAACACGCTTAGGGCAAAGCACCAGTTTCTGTGTTGGGGCTATGGTCCCCAACACAACCTCTTCTTCAGCTGAGAGATGAGAAAAGGATGGGCATGTTCCCCCTTGACCTCTTCTGGAAACCAGATGTAGGGACAATCTTTAAAACCCCAGACACATTATTTTTGACTTGTTACTCACTGATAGTTTTCCTAAAAAGAAATGACATACTGAATATCTTAGTACATCAGATTCAGCCAGCAAACATGAAGAAGAGTTATATGTGGTCCTCACCATGTAAATAACATGCATGGAAAGATGTGAAGCTCAGGTCAAACACTACTCCTCTAGAGCAGAATTCACCAGATACCATGGCAATATGCCAGGGAGAAGAGGGCCATCTTCGTAGTGAGTTTTAGGACCTCCCTGTGGAGGGCATTTTAACTGAGGATGTTCTTAGGTTGAGAAAGTCACAGCTTCAGGTTCAGGGTGCTCTGAAGGCTTTTAAGTTTGTGATCTGGGATGCAAAGGGTAGAAGAGATGGCAGTGTTTGTCAGCGGTACATGGAAGGGATGTGAGTGGAGAAAGAGGTGGGGAATCTGATGGACAGAAAGGACATCGATGCTCAGTGTACAGCTGCACCCTAAAGGTGGCAGGAGCTTCTCAAGGAGGGAAAAAACAGATGTCATAGTAGACTACAAGTTGCCAAATGACATTCTGCCCTATGGAAGTCCTCAGAGGAGCCATGCTTTAACCCTCTGAAGACATGTTTGGATGGCTGCTATTGCTTTCCAGGACACTCATAGGTCTTCCTGATGAATACCCACATGCTTGGAACAATGACACCAAGAAGGTCTTGAAGGAGTTACATAGAGTTAGCTATGTCTTTAGGATGTAGAGGCAGGAAAGGTTAGAAGGTTAGGCCATCCATGTGAAGTGTCAGACATGGGCGTGCATACTTACCTGCAGGTTGCATCCTCTGGAAGTAATTAATTTTGAGTCTCTCTGGAATTCTACTTCTTCCTCACTCAGTGCAAGTGTCTGCTCAGAGTCACTGAGTCTTAAAGGTGTCAACTCAGTGAAAACAACACGTAAGCCACAAAAGTCAGATGAGAACATGTGTTTTGGTCCATGATTTAGCCACAAGGCTCCACCAAACTGCCCTCCTCGGTTTTTTGATGTTGGTAACCATTTCCCTTCTCACTTCAGGTTCCCTGGAGGACGGGTCAGAGATGCTTGGGGGCTAAAAAACCTCAGCAAAATGCTATTCTCCTTCGAAGCCATGCCACTGTCTTCACTAAGCTGGCGTTCTGGCTCACTTCATGGTCACTCCCCTGCTAAGAACTTAGCAAATGCAAGAAGGAACTCAGAAACATCACAGGAAAGAGCAGGGCCAGGTTCTCACAAGACCACACGGCTCTGCTTGTGTTACTGACCAAAGAGCTGGTCTCTCCCAGAATGGCTCTGAATTCCAAACCCACGACTTCTCCGTTATCTCTGAGACAATTTAAGCCTGTAATTGATGTGCTGAGCAAATTAAACTCATTTATTTCTTTTTATCTCTAATGTAAAAAATATAGAAATACTGTAACTTTTACAGAAAAACTCCCACAACGGCACAAAATTATAATAATTGTCTCAGTTTGTCTTCATTTAACCAGCTGGGAAGAGGGTTTGGAAGAACACAGCAATTTTCCACATTCAGAGAGAGCTAATTCATGAAACCAGCTGTCTCCCAATCAAATCTCAGGGCTTCTCCGCTTCACTGGAGAGAGTGGACTAAATAAGGGGAGGCTGTACAGCATCCCGGTGGGATAGCAGAGTGCCACTGAAATGCCAGCTTCCCACTGTTCCCTGAGAGTTACTGGAGACATCTGAGTCCCTTTGAGTCATCTCAGCTCTAGACTAGGAAATTTACAAACATCATAAATGTATCTCGTAGTTCTGGAGCTGCGGCCTAGGGTCAGTAAGACAGAGGATCTGGTGTCCGGTGAGGCCTGATTGTCTGAGACAGGGCCTTCTTTGTTCTCACAGCAGAAGGACAAAGGGCTAACAGGTTGTCAGGCCTCAATAGAAGAGAGTCAGTTTGTTCGTGAGGGCTACACCCTGGGGATGTAATCATCTTCCAGAATTTCTACTGCTTAATACGATTACACGGAAGGTTAGGTTGTAGTGTACATATGTGTGTGTTTGGAAAGTGGTTTTGGTTATTGAAATCAATAGTTAATAGTAATGCTCACTGATTCCTGCAGCACTGCTAAGGCATTTCCTTAGGAATAATAAACTATGACCAGACTGTAACTATAGGTGATTTGCTGCCATTGTCTCAGAACTAAAGTTCCCGTGGCCCAGAAAGCCTCCTCAGAACTTGAGCAGGCTCCTCTGGTCTTGTGAAAAATCTATATTCCATTAAGGATGGCATTTTTTGATTTTTTTTAAATTGCGTATCTCATTTTATATGTGTGAGTCTTCATCAGCATTAATGTTTGTGTATCATGTGTGCTGGTGCTCTCAGGAGCTGGGGGGCTGTTTCAGCTTTCCTGAACCTGGAGTTAGTCATGAGTCCTGGGTGCTGGCCTCCTGACACTGGACATCTGCAAGAGCAGCAACTGCGCTTAACCATTCGAGTCTGCCTATGTATAATACATACATGTGTGAATATATGTAGATTTTGTACTTTGTTTCTTTTTGAGACATGGTCTCATTATGTACCTCTGGGTGTCCTGGGGCTCCCTATGTAGATCAGGTTAGCCTTGAATTCACAGAGATCTGCCTGCCTCTGCCTCTGAATGCTGAGATTAAATTCGTGTGCTAGTCAGTTACCCCACTCTTTCAGTGCGCTGTTAAACATGGGATTAAGCATGAGAACTAATAGACTGGAAAAAGGAGACCATAGTGGGAAACCTGAACCAGGGATAACTGAGTTTTCCAGACTTGAAAAAGTTCAATG
This sequence comes from Dicrostonyx torquatus, assembly GCA_028555095.1. Taxonomy (NCBI): domain Eukaryota; kingdom Metazoa; phylum Chordata; class Mammalia; order Rodentia; family Cricetidae; genus Dicrostonyx; species Dicrostonyx torquatus. Next base: position 3,748,014 of record JAQHUG010000018.1, on the reverse strand, counting down.
CTAAAGAAAAAATGAAAAAAAGGGAGGGGGGAGGTGAAGAACAAATGAAGAGTTTGCATTTGAAAGGTTGAAGAATCAGGAAGACCTAATGTTTCTGAATCTGGGGTAGAGACAGAACGGAGAGCAGACAGGCTGGAGGGATCTATGAATAGAATTTAGACTTGCTGATCTCCAAGGAGTGTGACTCCCTTCTCTCCTGTGGCAGAACTTTGCAAAGTGTGAGTCAGGAGCAATTTCTCCTTCACAGTTTCTCTGAGGATTTGTCTTCTCCTTGCATAAAAATATTAATAAGTTCTATCAGTTAAGGGTAGCTTTAGGTTCAGGGCAAAATAAAGGGGGAATCTAATTTCCATCAATCCTGTGTGTCTACATAGTGTTCCCCACTAACAGCAGTGTACCCCATGGTGCATTTGTTACCTTGGATGGATTTACATGAACACATTTTATCCCTGGGAGGCCATAGTTGACATTAGGCTCACTGTGCATTGAAAGAGCTTGGGGAAATGTCTTTTGGCATTAATGCCCCTTTCCTCATCTCTGTGATCAAATATCTGACCATAGACTACTTAGAGGAGGGAGGTTTGTCTTGGCTCACCGTCTTCAGGGGTACAGTCTACTGTGTCAGGAACAGAGTGACAAGCAGGTGTCTCCATGGAATAGGAAGTAGAGAAAGGTCAGGAAACATGGCAGGGGAATCGATCTCAAGGCTGGAAACAGGGAAGAACATCTTCACCCACACACACATTTGTCTACTTGACAAATCTACCGCTGGCCCACAGCCCCTCTGTACCTAAACTTCATCTTCAGGCTTTTCTTCCCACCGCATTCTCCTCAGCAGTGCATTCAATGCTCTGCTGCTTCCTCTGCGGCGCAAGTCTTCAGGTCATTGTATCTTTGTCTCCTTTGCTCCTCAGGTTTTCTTCCCATCCGCATTCTCCTCAGCAGTGCATTCAATGCTCTGCTGCTTCCTCTGCGGCGCAAGTCTCAGGTCATTGTATCTTTGTCTCCTTTGCTCCTCAGGTTTTCTTCTTTCATTAGCTGCCATTTCCTTCCTGTTATTTCTGTTCTACCCTGTGGGTTATACCAAACAAACAAGGAAACCCTGGGGAAGTGTGTTGTGTTTCTGTGGTAGTGAGACAAGGACATCCATAGTCATTGAGCGAAATTCTTCTCACGCTGGGTCAGTGAGGTCCCACTGGGACAAAGGATGTGACTGACTTTGGGGGAGAGAGCAACCTGCTAAGTTGTCACGGAAGGAGTTAGGGAATAGGAGCTTGATGTAGTAGCAAACACTTCCGGGTGAAGAAGCCAGCAGACGAGGCACTGAGAGTCGATCTGTGGACAGATGTGAGTGGGCTCACTCAGGAACAAGGTGACCATTCGACCTTTGAGTGAAGGCTGCAGGAGACCTGGTCCAACCAGAGCTGGAATCAAATGTGGACGATAGGGTGGATGTCTAGAATTTATTCTCCTGGTGAGGAGGGCCTGTAAGAAGAAGAGAATAGGGCAGTGACCTTTTTTCTTTAATGATCATTCTGGTACCAATAAACAGACTGACTAGGATGAATGAGTCTAGCGACAGATGTTGAAGTGAGAACGGAAAGCTCACCGAGTTGGGGCACACACTGTGAAGCCTTGTGGCCTCTGTGGGAGAAGATGGCCAGAGTAGGTAGGTATGATATACAGTTATGAGCTGCACATGGTCGTTTTGTTTTTATTCTTTCCTCTAAGTCACTGAAGTGCAGACTTTGCTGTATGGTACTGTACAGGCAGAGCATTCCTAAAGGAAGAAATGCCCTTTCGTGTCTGAGAAGCAACCCAATTGCCATGAAGATCTCTACAAGTCAGCATCAGCTCACACCATAGCCTTTTCCCCACTCTTTGCGTGTGGAAAGCTGGCCATTTACATCCCTGTAGATAAACTTTCCACTTGCCCTCATGACAGCATCCATGTCCAGAAGAGGCTGCCCTCCAGAAAATGGAACTGCCTGCTGACAAGCCAGTGGAGCAAGGCTGAAGTTCCACGTGGCTGTAAGCACAGAATCCACGTTGGAGGAACCATTGTCAGTCCTAATGGAAACTCAGGTCTAAGATAGCTGTCTGTGCATACGGTCCTCGTCTAGAGGGTTTGTCGAAGTGAACAGCTCTGCTGTTGCTATGGAGCAAAAGGCGCCTGAGCTGAAAACACCACCACATTTTCTTGTATGTTTGGTCAAATCCATTTATTCTGACTGGTAAATTTTATACCAGCAAATTACCACACACTGAACTTCCTGCCTAAAAAATGCCACTGAGAGTATTATTAGACTATGAAATTGGCAGCGTGTGTGGATAGTCTGAGGATTGGCTCAGCGGGAATCTGGTAGCAAAGAGATACACGCCGAGGGGCACTTTCGCGATGTGAAAATTACAGATTGCCAAAGGAGCTAGTGTCACTTAGCAAATGAAGCTGACAGGTTCAGAGGAACCTAGACAGGGAGTCTCCTCAAACTGCTTCAGACCTCACAGGAAGAGCAGAAATGAGCGGGCGGGACCTAAAAGTTATACACGGGGCTAGAGACACAAAGGGCATGGACCTCAGAGAGATGAAGGTGAGCATCAGAGGCCAGGTGAGCTCAAGCGAAGCCTGGCATTTGTGATAAAGAGCAGACGTGGCATGCCACCTCCAACTTTCATGGGGGCATTTCCTTGGCACTCTTCTGGGTGACTGGAGTTGGAACCCAGTTGCTGTAGCTCAGTGGTCCTCCTTCCTAACGCTGCGGCCCTTTAATGTAGTTCCTCATGCTGTGGTGACCCCCAACCATCAGATTGTTTTCCATTGCTACTCCTAACTGTAATTTTGCTACTGTTATGAACCATAATGTAAATATTTTTTGAGACAGAGATTTGTCAAAGCTTTCGTGACCCACTGGTTGAGAACCACTGCTCTGGTATGCCCTGCAGGCTGGGGACTGATTTGAAAGGAAGACTGTGTTCTTGCCTAGACGAGCACTCAGCTCATGGCTCTCAAGCAGAAGTTCTTTCTCTGTCCTTTTTACAAGAGTTCATCTGCATCCATCCATCTATCTATCTATCTATCTATCTATCTATCTATCTATCTATCTATCTATCTTCTATCTATCTCTCTATATATCATCTATCAATATTTATCTTCTATTTATCTATCTGTCTATCTATCTATCTATCTATCTATCATCTACTTATTTTTTTTTTTGAGACCGGGTTTCTCTGTAGCTTTGGAGCCTGTCCTGGAACTAGCTCTTGTAGACCAGGCTGGTCTCAAACTCAGAGGCAGGCAGATCTCTGTGAGGGCTTTTATTTATTTATTTTTATCAGCTTTGGTCATAATTCACTTTTCATAGAGTTCACCTATTTTAAGTGCACTCATCAGTGAATTTTAGGAAATTTATAGAGTCGTGAGTCATATGGAGGCTCACCTGCAAAGCCAGCACTGGGGAGGTGGAGGCAGGAAGATCTTGGTCTATAGGTTAGCCTCTCTCCTCTACCACATAGTGATGTAGGGGTCAGCCTGCACTACATTTGCTTCAGTAGGCATTGGTATTTTGTTCCTTTTGCTGTTGTGGTTGCCGAGGCTTCTGATGTATTACTATAATATTCTTTTTCACCCACTCATTCCATGCTGCCCAATTGGGTTGCCTGCAGCCTGGGCTGTTATGAGCAATGACAGACTATATGCTCATGTGCAGTTTCTATTGTCACAGTATATCCTCATTTCTCTTGGGGATGTTCCTAGAAATAGAGCCGCTGGTTTTCATAAGCACATTAACACTTCGAGAAGCTTGTGCAGTGTTTTCTGAAGCAGTTTCTCCATCTTATGCCCTCATTGCTCATGGTGGGGGGAGGGTTCGTGGTAACTCTGCATCCTTTCTGTACTTCATATTGCCTACTGCTTTTATGATGGTCAATTTAGAGGTTCTGGAACCTCTCAATTATTAATATTTTAATAATTCCATGTTTATTGGACATTTGTATATTTTCCTTGGTGAATGATGTTTTCACATACTCTCCCCATGTTTTACTGGGTGTACTAGACATTTTATTATGGAGTCATTGGGGTGTAATAGAATCTCAATGTGTATCCCTCACCTGACACATGATTTGTTATCATTTCCTTCCATTCTTTTTTTTAAGGTTTATGTATTTTTATATGTATGAGCTTTACTTGCATGTATGCAAGTGTACTGCTTGGGTGTGTACCAGTGGAAGCCAGAAGAGAGCACTGGCTTCCCTGGAACTGGAGTTATGGACTATTGTAAGACTATTGTGGGTGCTGGGAACTGGATCTGAGTTCTTTCTTAACCAAGGAGCCATCTCTTCAGGCTGTGCTTGTTTTTCTTAATGTGTTTTGAAGTACAAATTTTCTTAGTGTTCTAGTGGAACCTAATTGATTTGATTCTACTTTTTAAAGTAGAATTTTTATTTATTTATTTGTATGTATGTGTCTGTGTGTAGCATGCATATGTGTAGGTACCTGTGGTGGCCAGAAAGGGGTATTGGTTCCTTGGAACCTGAGGTACAGATGATGGTGAGCCGCCTGACATGGCTGCTAGGAATGTAACCAGGTCCTCTGCAAGAGCAGCATGCAGTCTTAGCTGCTAAGCCACCCATCTCTCCAGCACCCCCCCTTATTCTGTTGTTTTCATGTTGTGGTTTATTCATTTTGTATTGTTTCTCAACATTCTGTCGAACATCATTTCTCAATGATTTTCTCCCATTTGTTCTAGAATCTTATTTAAATGGCCATTTCTAACATGTGATCCATCCACAATTAGTTTTTGTAAGATAGAGGGAGAAAGACACCCATTTTAAAAATTGTTTTTAAGCATACTTATCTCCCTTTTTCTCAGCACCATTTGTTGTTGAAAATGACAGCCTACTATCTTGGCATCTCTCTTTGGAATCCACTGATCACAGCAAATGAAGGACAGTCTACAGGACACCCAAGTCTATTTCACTGAACACTACAGATACACCCATCTTCCCATACTGTCACAATGTAGGATGAGAGTTAAGTTTTGCAATTGGGAGAGATTCTCCAACTTTGTTTTTCATTTTCACAATTGGTTCTTTTTATTGCCATGGAAATGTAATTTGGCTTGTCAATTCTATTAAAAATTCTGCTGGGATATTGATAGGGATTGTGCAGAAACTATATTTAGATCAGTTTGGGAAGATGTAACATCTCTCCATTATTGTGTGTGGAGATCAAGATATGCTAGATTGTGTTATGGCTTTTAGGCTGTCTTGCCATAGGTAATTCCATTTTATAAAAGAGTTGGCTCCATTTGAAGAGCTCTTGCTGAGGCAGGATGATGATATCTTGTTAGTGCATACAAACTCATTTTTTTAAAAAAGGTATTATTTTGTTTAATCCCTTACTACTATGGATTTTCTCAGTTATTTTTTCTTGCATAAATCTCTATTTTAATTTCATTATAAAATAAACTTGGGTCTGTTTTGCATTCCACCAAGTGGTCCATACTAGAGAGGTCTATGTGTTTGGGAGCTTGGAAAGAGAATGCTTTCAAAGCCCGTACTATTTGCACATCTGGAACATGGTCTTCTCTGAAGATCTGGAATGTGATCTTCTCTGAAGATCTAGAATGTGGTCTCCTCTGAGGATCTGGAATCTGGAATGTGGTCTTCTCTCATTTCTCCTGGTTTTGTGAATGGCTCATGATCAGCCAGATACATGGGGGTGTGTCAAAGTCCACCAGGATGACATCATCCCTCCTAAACCTCATAAAGTACCTGGCTAATCTACCAGTTCATTCCTTCCAAGACCTTTAATCTCTTGTGTGTCCTCAAAGGACACTGGCCTCAAGACAGTAAGGCCACCTGCTCCCCTTTCTGCCTTTACTCTTGAAGGGATAATACTCCAAATCCAGCATGATCCCTGGGAGTGGTAGTTTTTTTGGTTTCTGTGTTCCTTCCATCCCAGTGAACTGTTGACAGACTAGGGTTGGGCCAGGAGTTGCAGGAGGACTGGAAACCCGGAGCTCCTGGGCTTCTCTGAAGTCTCAGTATGTCCTAAAACACCAGCTTCTCAGTTTGTTCTGTGGCTTTGGTTGGTTTTCAGAGAACTGGTGGCTAGCCATGTGGGGTAGGTTTGTAAATGGTTTATTGTTACTTTATGAGGAGGTTATTGTGTCATAATGATAGTCAGACTCAAGCTGGATTGTTTTGTTTTTGTCTTTTAACTTGGCTGTGAATAGTCCTGGTTGATCACATTAAATCTGTGGGATGCTGGCACTTGGTACCCTAAATAGATCCATTTAGAGCCATTGGCCCTTGAGGACAAAGGGTGGTCCCAGGACATCCTTGTCTCTTCCCTCACAGCCATGTTCTTCCTCCCTTGGGGACACTGTGATGTAGTTTGGAAACTTCCTGATCTCATTCTTCCAAGCATTTCCTTCAGTTTGGATATCTGATGGTCCATAAGGGCAGGAATTAAGTAGCTCAAGTTCAACTACAGAGCGGATGGGACACTGGGATGTGGCTGATGGCAGAGGGGATGCTTGCCTTCCTGAGCTACAGGGAAGCATAGCTGATGTTGGGAGAGCATGCTGCTCCAGCGATGTTGCTTTTCTCTTGGGAGGTGGGGATCTCTGTAGTGGATACCCGTGGGATACTCAGCTCTGGGTGATAGCAGTCTTGAGAGCCTTTGGTCTGCTTTCTTACTCTCCTCCCAACTCTTCCACCAATGGAAGGAAGATGATGTGCATATTGCCTCTGTGGGGGGATCATATTGTGTATCTAGGTGGTTATTTGGTACATAGGTGAGTGTATTAGAGATCTCACATGTGTCAGATGAAGCAGGACAAAATGCTAGGCCCATTTTGTGAAATCCTTTGGTGTACCAGATACCAAGTTCAATGTTCAATATTTGTTTTATATTTGCTCTTTAGACTGACTTCTGTAGTCTGTATATGAAATGAATAAAGAGGTTAAATGTGCCTGCCTGCCAGATACACACCACACACACACACACACACACACACACACACACACACACACACACGGCTAAATCTGGGATTTGACCTTGAGTCTTTGAGTCTTCAATGTCTCTGACTTATTCAACTACTGCACAATGCATTTTCAGAAATAAGGGTCTCTGTAGAGCAGAGAGTCCTCTACCTTGAGCCTAAGTTAGGGAACCAACTGGATCCCAATTATATTTACATCCACAGGAACAAGGCTACATATCATACACACATATACCTGCCACACACACACATAAACCTCACAACACAAACACACATAGCATACCACCCTTCATATAAACTACATTCACAGCATATATGCAACATGCATTATCCACTTACCCACCATTCATACACTCAACACATATACCACAAAACACAGTATGCCACGTACCCAACACACATAGTCCACAAATAAACATCTCTCTCTCTCTCTCTCTCTCTCTCTCTCTCTCTCTCTCACACACACACACACACACACACACACACACCACACATGATACACACTACACGCATGCATGCACTCTCTCTTTCACACACACACACAGACACTATGGCATATAAAACCTACACATATTACATACATACCATATCTATTGACATAGTTACTATACATATATCATATACAAAACATGAGCATATACATAGACACATACACATTGCATCCTGCCTCCCATACAGCTGTAGCTCCTGTAAAAACAAGTGAAGCCAGCAAGGAGTTTTTAAACTCAGATGCAATCAGACAAAGTTCTCAAAGGCATGATGCAGCAAGGTGTGCTTCAAGAGTCCCTGGGGGGTGGTACAATTCTCTTTTCAGACAGAACCCCAATTCTTCACAGCTTCTTCGCCTTGGGAAGAGCGAGCAGGTTGTTGGGGGAGTTAAACAGATTTATTGACGTGAACACAGCTCTGGAGACAGAAGGCAAGCTGTCATAGCCTGACATGCGGGAAATGGGGGATAAACATTTCTGTTGACTTTCCATGGATCTGTTATCCTCATGTGCCCTCGCACAAGGGTTCTGTGAGAGCTTGGTGAAGGTGTCTTCTTCCTCCCAGGCATGAATGGGGGTGGTAAGTGAGGTGGGTGAGAAGGAAGGAGGGGAATCCACAGAAACCATGGGAGGGCAAATAAGGTGGAAGGAATTGTAATATTCATATCTTCACAACTTCTGAAAGTCACCAAGAAGCAACTGCACATTTGAAGAGCAAAGGTGACAGGTTACATTAGAAAGAATAGCTATTAGCTGACATTTATGCCCGAGACATAGTGCTGGGCACTCACTGTGCCTCTCTTTGGCGATGCCACAGTACTTGTATTGTGTACCATGTGTTCGTGGGAGACTGGGAATAGTGACCACATCTATCATGGGAATTATGTTAGGCGGGGAGAAAGAATCCAGACAACATGACTGGGAAAACATGACTTTTCTACCCCAAGATCATAAAGGCTGATATCCTCTATGATGAAGCCCCTAAGGGTCATGTGGCGGGGAGGGCACAGCCCAAAACTCTCCACCTGCTTCCCTTGCAGCTTTTATTACCCCTCACTGCCACTATGGGAGTCACCAAACCTTCCATTTCCCATAAGCATAAGGGCCTGTTTTCAAATTTTATTTATTTAGAAAAGGTTTATTTTATGTAGCTCCAGCTGTTCCTGGAAATCGCTGTGTATGCCAGGTTAGCTTGAACTCATGGTGATCCTCCTGCCTCTGCCTCCCTAATACTGGGGTGACCAGTTTATATCACCCCACGTCGCTTACCCAGGCTCTTGAGTAGATACTTGACTTTCCTGCACAAGGCTTCCTACCCTAACATGGACCACCCGCTCCTACAGATTCCCGATCTCCCTTCACTCTCTCTGTGGCCAGAAGTACTCCTGCCTCTTAGAACATGTTTCCTATTGTATGCCAGCCTTCCTCCGTCTGTGAGAGTTAACACAAGAACAACCCCGTTGCTGACAGATCTCAGGGAGGGAAACAAGTCCTTCCCAGTTCACCCCACATGTGACATTCTTCCGCAGCAGACTGCTGGGTGGCAGGAAGCCAGACCAAAGACTGAGACAAGAAGCATATTTGTTTCACTTCAATTCTATTTTATCTAATGCAACGCATTCCTCCCTCGGACCCTTGTTCTCAGTAGCTCATCCCCTTCAAGGCATGGACCCGGCTGTTGCTCTTTTCTTTCTTCCAGATTCTAGCCTGTTGGCTCACAGGCTGGTGCTGTCCTATGTCACCTGAGACCTGAGGCATGCTGGTCCACCCTGTGATTGGTGTGTTCTCCTAGTTTGGATATTCCTTAAATTGACAACTGAAACTCTCACATTGGCGTGTCTAATAACAAGGCATACTGACAGCAGCAGCTTCATAAGACAGAGGGAACGTTTCATGCACGGATGGCCTAGGCTTCAGTCACTTTGGGACTGGGAGGGAGCCTGGAGGTTCTGGGGCGCTGGGATGTTCGGCAGTCTGTGGTTTATTTGTCTGGTTCTTCTATAAGAGTAGGAATCTTTTATACGATTTTAGTTTGAGAATTTGAGCACTCCGTCTACAACACAGGAGGTGAACGGTAACTATTTATAGAACCGACTGCTGTGTGGAAAACCTGAAATCTATGCTGTAGGCTCCATGAACCTCAAGTTCAGGCTTTTGCTCATTTTTCAGCATCTCATTTCACTCATCCTGCATAGAAGCAGGAACCATCAATTGCCTAGAGGTTTTCATCTAGGGGTGGGATCTCAGGAGATTCCCCCACCCATGCTGCCGTATCAGTTTTCTGATAACTATCCACTTGAAGTTTACCAGGTTTGGGCTGTCATTGAGAAGGTACCCAGGATACACCCTTTTCCAGGAAGGGGGAGCTGGTGCTGGGCAGAGCAATGCATTGTAGCTGTCAGAGGAGACTCCAGGACCATAGCAGGTGCATGGCAGATATGGACCGTCCTTCTGGGGTGCTAGAGGAAAGGGTTGGGAAAGAGATGGTTGTCAAGTTTGTGCTTGAGATAGACACAGGAGACAGGGTCTGAGGTCTGGATGTCCAGGGTGTGCTGATTTTCCAGTATCATGTCACATCTCTGATTGTGTTTACTGCAGTATGAGGAGGCATGGACCTGGACCTCTCTTAATAGCCATTATTTGCCTGGAGCTTTCCATCTAGGGATGGGTTCCTATGAGATTACTCCCATTCTTGTTGCCATATCAGCTGGTGTCACCATGCAGGTCTTGTTTAGGTGGCCATACTGTTGAGTACAGCTCCCTGTCGTATACAGGAGACTCTGTCTCATTGCAGACATCCTGGTCTTCTGGCTCTAACAATCCTGCTCACTCTTCTGTGATATTCCCTAAGTATTCGAGGTTGTGTTGTAGATATTTCACTTGGGGCTGGGTGCCTATATTAGGGTTTCTGTTGCTGTGAAGAGACACCATGACTAAGGCAACTATTATAAAGGAGAAGATTTAACTGGGGACTGGCTTACAGAGATTTAGTCCCTTGTCAAGGTGGGAATCATGGTGGTGTGCAGGCAGACATAGTGCTGGAGAAAAAGCTGAGAGTTCTACATCAGATCTGAAGGAAGCAGGAAGAAGAGTGATACTGAGCCTGACTTGAGCATCTGAAACATCTAAGTGCAACTCCAGTGACACCCTTCCTCCAACAAGGCCACACTTACTCCAATAAGGCCACACCTCCTACTAGTGAGCCTATAAGCCTATGGGGACCATTTTAATTCAAAGGACCACTGTCTTCCTTGATGTTCTCCATTTTGAGCAGTGGTAAATTTCTGCGATGGTCTCCTTTGACTGAAAAGTTGAAGTTTTTGATATTCTACTGAATGACCATCAACCCCAATAGTCTCTGTAAAATAACTTCTACCTGTGTGCACCCCTGGAGTTTCTGCTTTCTCTGACTTCTCAGGTCACCCCAAAACCTAACTACACACCAGCCTTTCAACCACTGGATAGGACTGTCACTTCTCAGTTGCTAGTAATGACTGGTCCTGATGTTCAATGTCAATTTTTCAGTTCATAAAATGACAGAAGAATCAGTCTCTCACAGACTGTTCCTCGTGGGAGACTCAGCTGGGATATAAATTCAGTGACTGTTATTTTCCCTATGCTCAGTATATTCGCTACAAGGAAGGGAAAGGCTACCTGACAATCTGCATTCCTCCACCATGGTCCTGGATGAATTATAGCATTTATCTGTGAATTAATTGACTTGTCTGTGTAAAAAGGACATTGGATTGAGTGGTAAAGGCTAAAAATAGTTCCCTTGATTCTAGGGTCCTGACTCCTCCCTTCCCTGTTGAATATTGGTGCAAGAAGGGATGCTTCAAATGACAGGGTGACCTAGGTGTCTGTTAGTACTTGATTTACATCAAGAAACTGGATTCCCTTTCTAGACTTCACACTAATTTGGGGGCAAACAGTTAATCCTCATGTGTTTTTCCTTTCTCACTCAAAAATATTCTGTAAACAACTGGTGTTTTCAGAACACACAGTATGAAAAACAATCAGCACTTGCCTCCAGGACTCCCATTCTCTTCTGGATCTATATTTTCTGCTCTTGGGGATTGAAACCAGGGCCCTGAGCATGAGTCAGGTTCTCTATCCCTGAGTTCATTCATAGTTATTTTTCCTGGATCTGACACATCAAGACAGGGATGGACTTCTGAATTGTGTGGAAGAGAGGCTAAGTACTATGGAAACAAAGAGCAGGAGTTGCTGGGAAGAACACTGTCTTAGTTTCTGCTTGATAGAATAAAATACCTGGATGAAAGCTCCTTAAGGGAGAGAGAGTTCCTTCCAGCTTATGATGCAAGGGTGTAGTCCATCACGAGAGGGAAGTCAGTGTGGCAGAAGCTCGGAGCAGCTGACCTTGCATCCACAATCAAGAGTCAGAAAGTCATGGATGCCTGCATCTATCTTACTTTATGCCAGCCCAGGGAATAGTGTCACCCATAGTGGGCAGCTCTTCCAACATCAGTTAGCTTAAGATAATCCTCTTTGCACATGCCCAGGATATTGTTCCCAGATTATTCAACACCTCCTTAAGCTGAAACATTAAAATGAAGGTTCATAAATGTGCTATCTTTAGTCAGAGAAACTGGGCTGGACCCTTGGTTCTGTGCTCATTGAAGGAAGCGTGTATGGTGAGCACACAGCTCTGCCCTTTACTGTCCTTCCCTGTTCCACAGAGGGAGGCATTCCTGTCCCCATGAAGCATGACAGGAGAGATCCTGTGATAATGTCTGTGGAGGCATTTTGTTAATAAGAAAATAGTATGTGGCTATCACTCATTTCTTAGCTATTAGTCATTTAAAATGAAATGTAGGGCAATCTCTTGGCTGTGAAATTGAAATATATCTGAAATCAATAGTCACTTTGAAGACAGCAGTGTTGGTAATGGAACAGGCATGCTAGAAAATAAAATGAAACTCGCTGGTCACAAGGACTGGGTGTTCAGCAAGACAGACTTCTTGCAGAGCCAGCAGCACCTGTCACTTTGTCTCAGTGAGTGCCATCTCTGGGCGACACTAGCTGCTGGGCTCCCTGTGTCCATGAGGAGCATATTATGGAACAGGGAGGTGAGGGAAGCATGTGTCCGGTGCCATGCCTACGTGGACTACAGGATGTGGCCCATGAACAAAGCAGGAGAGCAGACTCCAGCTTCCCAGGGTGCAGCTCAGACACTGCTGATGGAGAAACCCTGGCATTGGCCAGGCTGGACAGACTGGCCTCCGTGTCTGCATACTTCCCCTCTGCTCTCACTCCTGCCAGCCTGAATGGTGATAGAGATGGGCTGGCTGCCACATCTGCCTGTCTGCATCCGTGGGAGTCTATGTGAAGATGGGTTTAAAGGGAACAAGAATGCAGGTGGTCCCAGGGAAGGCAGGGGCTACACTGGCTCTGGAGTTGAACAGACTCGTCATTAGAACCTGACGGCTGCTAACGTGTTGGAGGAGGTGCCACTTGTTTTTCCCAGCTGCCCGGATAGCTTAGGCCTGAAATAATCACACAGAAACTGTATTAATTAAATCACTGCTTGGCCCATTAGCTCTAGCTTTTATAGGCTAACTCTTACATATTAATTTAATCCATTTCTATTAATCTGTATATCAGCGTGAGGTCATGGTCTACCAGCAAAGTTTCAGCACATCAGTCTCTAGTGGTGACTCCATGGTGTCTCTCATCTCTGCCTTCCTCCTCCCATGCTATAGGCCAAGCCAGTTCTTTATTCATTAACCAATAAAAGCAACACATAGACAAAAGGAACTCCCATACCGCAAATCACCCTAAGTTTCACACTGCAGTCTTTTCATCTCTACAACATGGAGATGATAAAACTGACAGCCAGACTTGACATCAATACTAGAGGAAGAAATAAGAAAAGTAGTCAGTGGGTCAAGTATTTTTGGAACATGCATTAAGACCTGAATTGGGATCTCCATGACCCAGGTCAAAGGCCAGGCATAGTGATGTGTGCCTGTGGCCTAAGCGCTAGGATATGAGGGCGTAACAGGGGCAAGCAGCTTCCTGAAGCTGCTTGCTCAGTCCAGCTGGACTAATGAGCTTCATGTTCTCCAGATCCCCCATCTTTGAAGGCAAAGGTGAAAGGTAATGATGGAAATACGTCTAAGGTCAACCGCCAACCTCAACACATAGGCAAACAGCGTGCACAGATGTGCACTCACACAGTAACAAGTGCAAGCAACACACACACACACACACACTCACAATACACTCCTCTCCCCACTCCCCCCACTCACAACACACACACCCTTAACACACACGCACACCCTTATACTCACATACACACTCACACTCATACACTTTGCCCCTTTCTTTCACATACAAAGACATAAACACACTCATGTATACAATAAACAGAGAAAGAAAAGCCACCAACATCCTACCCACTCCGTGGCAGGTGATGGAAATAATCTGATTTTCTTTTCATCTCTGAGATAGTAGGAGTGAGACAATCGTATAAAAAATTTAGACTTCCCATACCCCCCAAACACTCAAGTTCTTAAAAAATGGAATGTGAGTATTTTTAATCAGCTGACTGGCATCCAAGGGATGACCTCATCATCTCAGGAACCCCATTGAGATCCAGCTTTCACCGCCGCGAGCTAGAGAACCGCAGTGGCAGTGAACTTCCAGTGACCCCTGTAGAAATGACCACTCCATCAGCTCTGTCTGGGGAGGAGTTGTAGGGCTCAAAACAAAGTCAAGGCATGGTCATGTGTCTGGCTTGTTTTCTTCTGGGTTGATGTTCAGTTAGCGTCTTTGTAGTTCACTAGTAAATTCTTTGTCCCGTAGACGTGGGAGGACTCTCATACTCCTCCAAGGGCTTGGCCTCTCTCCTGCATGTGCCTTTTAAATTTTACTGTCTGAACTTGCATTTTTTTTTTTCTGACTCCTGCGTTTTCTTACTCCTGAGCACAGGAGCCATGGCTGCCTGTCCACCTCCAATGGACACTCCAGGGCATGTTTGTGATCAAGTGTTCTGTGAGTCCAGCGGTGCCCATGCATGTCACATGTTCCCAGGCTGAATAGAGACCCCTGTCTGTTGAACAGGAAGCCCCTCTTGGCAGCAAAGTCTTAAGTCGAAGCTGGAGATGGAAGCTAGGCTGGCGAGGTTACTAGCGAGCTTCTCAGTTGTGGCTCTGCAGTAGGACAAAGCAACTGGGGGTTCGTTGTTGTACATCTGGGATGCCCTTGATTACTGGGATCTTGTGGACGAAGGCGGACCTGGAGGCATTTGCATGGCATATCCGAACTGCAAGGGAACCTTGCAGGGGTAGGTGTTAGCTAGGTGGATTGACTGTTTCACTATACTTGGGGGTGGGGACAGCAGGTGAGAAAGGAGGCATGGGCTTAAGAAATAATGACTCAAGGTTCTAGAATCTTCCATCTAGAGGAATGGGACATATGAGTAATAGGCTCCTTCATGGTTTTGATGCTGGGAAGGATGAGTCTGGTAATAGGCAGGCTTACTGATGGTATGCGTTCTCTGGGGAGGGAAGCCTTTCGACTTTAAAGCAAAGCCTTTCTCCCTCTGTGCCATGCTTGAAACCGAGCTTCACTTTTCATTTTAACCCTGTTTTTCTGGTTCTTTGGTGATCTGACATTGCAGGGAAAACACACGTTCCTTGGAGGATTTATCTAATCAGGTTTCAATAGCTGATGACCAGCTTCCCAGCTTCCGTGTGCTGAAACCTGCTGATCGCAGCCTGTAAATCCCTCTGATGCCCAGCTCAGGGACTCAGGCAAAAAATAGCAAGTGAGGTCAGTCCTCAGAGGACGGCCAGAGTGCTTACCATCTAAATGGAAGGGATCAAACCGCCTTTTAAATATAAGGCTAAGAAATGCCTTATTTATGCATCCTTGGCTCTTTTTGTGGGAAAGCACTCGACCTTTTCTTTGTCCCTAAGCGAGTTCTAACTGACCATGGGAGCCAGATGCCAAGGAAAAATGAGATGCAACCCTGGCCAGGACAGATTTGCTGTAAAAGTCATGACTCAGGCTTCAGTGCCCTTTTCTGGTCCATGTTTTGTGAAATACTTATATGTAAAGCGTCATCCATATTTATTTTTTTGTCACATTTATGTAATTTGCGTGTGTGTTTGTGTGTGCATATACACATGTCACAGGGTGCTTGTGGAGGTCAGAGGACAAGTTAGAAGAGTCAGTTAGGGACAGAACTCAGAGGGTCATCAACTCAGGTCAGCGTTAACATCAAGTGCCTTAACCCACTGAACCACCTTATATCCTATAAAATCTGAATCTCTCCTCTAGTCCTTTAATCTTACAGGAGTAACCAAATGGATTCCCAAGCACATCTAGCATATATACAGAGTGGATGCTAGTAGGGTACAGGGGGAGGCAGAGTCGAGGAAACCTTCCCTGTACCTAGAGCTGAGAGTCGGTTCTGTCCTGTGTCTACCCTACTTGGGTAGACTGACTCAATGTCACTCCAAGACCTTAGCATCACACTGTACCTTAAAAGACACAGACTTCCACCAAACCACCCTTGACCTTCACAGGACCACCCTCAACTCCGCAAGACTATTCCTAATCTCCATGAGACTACCCGTGACTTCCCCAGAACTGCCTTGCTTTCTACAAGACTTCCTTGGACCTTTGTGTCTGCTCAGAGTGCAGTGGCAGCTGTGCTTCAATGTTTCCAGGCCTCTTCCATGCTAACCCATCACCTTCTCATGTTCCACGGCCAGGCCTCTTCCGTGCTAGCCATCACCTCTCATGTTCTACTGCCAGGCCTCCTCCATGCTAACTGTTACCATCTCGTGTTCCACGGCCAGGCCTCTTCCATGCTAACTGTCACTCTTTTATGTTCCACTGCCAGGCCTCTTCCATGCTAATCCATCACCTTCTCGTGTTCCATGGTCAGGCCTTTTCCATGCTAACCATCACCCTGAGGATCCATTGCCAGGCCTCCTCCATGCTAACCATCACCCTGAGGATCCATTGCCAGGCCTCCTCCATGCTAACCATCACCCTCTCAGGTTCCATTGCCGGGCTTCTTTCACACTATCTGTCATCCTTCTAGGCTGGATAATTACCTAGAAAAACTCACAAAACTCACTGTGACACTTTAACACACACTTGTAATGTGACAACAGGCACCTGAAGGGCATAGTCTGAGTGGTAATTGTGTAATGGGGAAACCTCCATCACCAGCACACACTGGCCAGTAGGAAGGTCTCCTTTCCTCTCCAGTTCCTCCCCAAAGCATGAGTCTATGAATTCAGTAGAGGGAAGAGCTTGACTTCTTGAATTGGGGTTTTGGTCTCTGAATGACACCCTCAAACTCCTGGTACCTATGCCTCCCTGGCTATGATGCCTCCCTATTCAAATCTTAGAACTGATTAAAAAAAATGAAGATGGCTTAAAAACTGAACCTTCAGGATAGACCCCACTGAGCCCTAAACTGAACTGTTCTGTGTGGGTGACATATTCCAGGGCTCTCAAAGGTCCTTGTTGCCATTTTCATTGCTTTTCTTTAACACCAAGTCGGGATATGGGAAAGTAGATCATCCCCACCTCAGGTGCTGTGTTCTTTCTTTGTCTACCTACCATTCTGGGGCTCAGGAAGGGTTAGCTCTCATTCCCCGCCTCTTCTCTTTTTCTCAAGAAGTGTCTAGACCTCTACAGTCTGAAGGGGATGGCAGGGGTGGCCCGTGATTGATAGACCTCTTCCTCACCCACCAGACTCAGCCACCCCGATACTGCCTGACTGTATTCTCCAAAGTTGAATCTCTTTTAATCATTCCCACTTTTTAAAATTAAATTTGAAATTCTGAAAGAGTTGTCAATTCATATGTAACTGTAAGAAATAATACCATGATTTTAGGTAGCCTTTACCCATTTCCTTCAACAGTAACATCTTAGGAAGCTTAGTGATTACATCACAGCTAGGGTGTTGACATTAATACAGTCCCATATGGAATAGTTCCATTACCATAAGCATCTGTTACTATATAGTCTGACTCTGCTTCCTGCTGCTATGAAAATGCCTTATCACTGTGTCACTGCAGTGCTCTAAGAGCAGAAGTTTATTTGCTTCAGTGGGTCTCAACCTTCCTAATGCTGCGACCCTTTAATAGGGTTGGTTCCTCATGTTGTGGTGACCCCAACCATAAAATTATTAGGTTGCTACTTCATTACTGTAGTTTTGTTACTGTAATGAGTTGTAAGTATCTGATATGCAGGATTGCTGATATGTGACCCCGTGGGGGTCGTGATCCACAGGTTGAGAACCACTGATTTTGTCTATGGCTCTAGAGGATGGAAGGCCAAGAATATGTATCTGCCCCTCCTTTCGAGGGCTTCTTTGCTGTCTCATCACATCCCAGAAGGTATGGAGAAGCAAGGCTAGTGTGCTGACTTAATTTTATAAAGCCATAAATGTCATTAGGGGTTCTACTCTGAGGCAATCACTCCTGGGGTCCCAAGCTCCAAATGTCATTGAACATATAAATTTGGGTAGTAAATCTCTAACACATGAAAATTCAGGGACTAAACATCCTTCCCTTTGCTTGAACCCTGATAATTCTCAATTCTGCTCTACCTCTCTGGTGAGAAAATTGCTTTAAACATTGGAACCGTTTTGTGTGAACATGTCTTTATTGCAGTGGAATGAAGAAAGTATGACTTCTGAAGAAAGTATGACTTCTGTATGACATTCTAATGTCTCCTCTGGATGGTGGATGCCTTAGACAAGCATGACCAATGTTAAGTTCTCAGAAAAACACAAGTGTGGTAGTCATTCAGAACACTGCTCAGTAAGACATTTCGGAATGTGAATTCATGTTGCCTTTATTTGCATACATTAGAAAACATGAGGAAAGTAATTTCCAACTGTACAATAAAAATACTCTGTAGGGCTGGACCAGGGTGACGCATCACTTTAGTCTCAGCACTTGGGAGGCAAAGGCAAGTGGATCTCTGCAAGTTCAAGATCAGCCTGGCCTACAGAGTAAGTTTCAGGACAGCCTCCTAAGTTGCAAAGAGAAACCCTGCCTCAAAAAAACAAAAGAAAACAAACAAATACTATGTAGGAATAATTACAGAAAAGTAATTTTGCAACTGATGCTAAATTTTAAGCACATAGAGGCAGGAATGGGTCCAACATCTCTGGAGAAAGTGAGTCTGGGAAATTGGAAAGGTTATCATTTGCTGAAGGGAGAGTGGTGCCTACTGCATTATCTGGGTAGCATTCAGAGTTCAGGGAGAGCAGAGGGGAGGGCACAAAGAGCTTTACCATTTTAGAGCTCTGAGTGCTAATGAGTATCTGTCTTTCCATCCATCCATCCATCCATCCATCCATCCATCCATCCATCCATCAGATACCTGTCATCCATACATCTATCTATCTATCTATCTATCTATCTATCTATCTATCTATCTATCTATCTATCTATCTATCTCATACCTACATTACCCCACCTTCCCTTCCTTCATTGCTTCTTTTTCATTTCTACACTCAAACGATTAATAAAAATCAAATGTTACTGTCTATCACTTTCTTCCTCCTTTGCCCCTTCACCCTAATCATTTCTTATCTCTATTTTTCCCCAAGTTGAAAAGACTGAGACACAGAGAAGGAGTTGGTTTCAGTCACTATGTACCTACTAACTACTGGGACAAGGTCTGTGCTGTGGAATAGACAGAGCATCCCCAAAATAAAAGTGATGTCCTCTGGAAATGTCCCTTTCTGTGACTCTAATAGCCTTCTTCCCCCTCTTCTCTTTCTCTCCCTCTCTCTCTCTAATTGAAAATATTTTTTCTCCAGTATATTCTGATCATGGTTTCTCTACTTTGTTTCCTCCCACATCTTTCTCACCTCCTTGCCCATCTAATCCTGCACCTTCTTTCTCTCTCTCTAGAAAACAAACAGACCAGTAAAAAACAAGAGAAAAACAAAGCAAACAGCACTCAGGAGTGTGTGCTGCTCTTGCAGGGGACCCTGAGCAGGTCACAATCTACTGTAACAACAGCTTCAGGGATCCAATGACCTCTTCTGTCCTTTGTTGGCACTCATAAGCATGCAACACACACACACACACACACACACACACACACACATACACACACGCACGCACGCCTGTGCGCACACAATTTTAAAAACTCTTCAAACATAAAAGGCAATGGCTAGGTGATCACTGTAAGATCCCTATATCAAATTGTGCTATGTTCAGGCTCTTGGCTCTATGGGGCTTGAGCTTGGGAGAGGATGGGTCTGGATGGATGGTCAAAAGGACACTCCTTTGTAGTTGTATTTCTGCCTCTGGGTTTTTATTAATCGTGCTACACTCATTAGTAGAGAAATGGGGATCACATACAAGGTAAAGGAGGTACCCAAAATCTATGTCGTCACCAGATTGTAAGAGACAGAAAGCATAGCCTGGAATAAAGTCCTGGAAGGGTTGATCAGCAATACAGGAAGGGAAGATAAGACACTAGTTCTTGGAAGTAGGCTGGTTCTCAAATGTTACTGTCTATCACATTATGATGGTGAACTGCTCTGGACAGCTGGCTTTCCTGGTGCAAAGGCACACGCTTCTGTCAGCTGGGGGCCAGTTTTGTCTTTTATTATCAGTATGATTCTCTGGCTGGTGTGGTTGCCACCATGATAGCTGTACACAGATACAGCTGGGACACCGGTGTTTCTAAAGTGAACACTATTCATCTGGGCTTCATGTGGAAGCCTTGGTCCCTTATGAGTTCCCAGGATCTGTGGGTGCTTCTTGGACAGCAGCCAGCATTTCAGAATGACTGAAAAGCAAAGGAAATGAAAGCATTCCACCTGAATTTTGTTAGACAGTCTTAAAATTATCCCTAATTAGCAGCAATCACTCTTATCTTTTGAGACTATGCATTCCTGGTTTAGCAAAGCTGGTTTCTCCTGTGAGACAGGGAGCTACTGACGGGCCAGCAGTGTGTTAGATATCTGTGCCTCCTACTCTGAAAGGGACCTCTCAGTCCCTGGGTGACCCTGTGCTAATGAGGTTCTAGATGGTGAGTCATCTTCAAGTCCAGCAAAAGATGTTATCAGTTTCACTTCAGTCCCTCTAGTCACCTCAGCCTGACCTTAAGCAGCCACAGGAAGGCTATTAGATGGACGATATAGACATGACACTCTCGCCAGTCCACCCCACTTGAACCATCTCTCATTAAGTATTTCCAAACATGCCAGGCATTTCCTATGAAAATGTACTATTCTGCATGCAAACACCCTTCGATCGGTTTCACAGGAAACCAAAGCCTTGCGTGCTTGCTCGCTTGAGTGGAGCAGCCACCGGAATAGATGTCTCTGCAATGTGACTGTTTTAGAATGAGCCCGACTGAGTGCCTTTTTCTGCAGAGAAATAATAGCAACCGTTTTAATGATCCCTTCCAGCTTGGAACTCTGCTAGGAGGGACTGCATTTACTCGCAGCCAGACTGTTGGCTGCAGGACTGCAGCCCCAGGCAGGCTGTAGGTTGCTTGTTTGGATATGATCTTACTGATGGGGCTGCTCCTGTGTCTTTGTCCAGCTGGCAGCCTGAACAGTGTGGACACATGTGGAGAGAAGCGTGTGTCTCCCTTGCCAATCACTGAGATGAGACTCAGCTTTCTGTTGGACCACACAGATCCTGGCATTATAGCATCTAAGGTCCAAGGCAGAATTCTTCAGCTGTTGGAAGAAATAGTGTCTCCCTCTCTGGCTCCCGGGAGCTTGCTCTTCGGAGGTTAGGAATGATGGCCTACCCTGCACTGACTAGCTCACTCTTTACTGGTCTCTTCAGGGTGCAAAGTAGTGGGAGGATCACAAATTGGTTCTGCAGACAGGCATGCAGGAGGCATAAGGCTGAAGATGCGAGTTATTTAAGAAGCTGAGCTCATCTGGTTTAAAGACGGACTCTGTGTTTCCCAGAATGGTTTTTCTTGCCCTCATGTTTATCATTGACTTGTCTTAGGCTGGATGGCATGATGGGACAATGCCTCAAGTGATTTCCTTTGCAGTGTTGGTATGCCAACATTGGTTTGTTTATGAAGAAGGGTTTTTTGTTTTGTTTTGTTTTTTGAAACAGGGTTTCTCTGTAGCTTTAGAGCCTGTCCTGGAACTAGCTCTTGTAGACCAGGCTGGCCTTGAACTCAGAGATCTGCCTTCCTCTGCCTGTCAAGTGCTGGGATTAAAGGTGTGCACCACCACTGCCCAGCTCTGGAGAATGTTCTTTACTTTAGCCTTTCTCTCCAGCAAGGGTAAGAGTCCTGTCTTGGCCCTTCTGTCTTTTAGGTAAGGCTTCTTACTGGTGGTGTGACATTCCGTACAGTGCAAAAGGCACATGAGGAATCTGGATTCTGAAACTGCATACATGTGGCTTTGCCTCTTACTAGTTATGGGGATTTAGGCCTGTCACTTGAGTTCATCCAGCATAGGCATTCATCTGCAAAATAGAGAAAACCAGTGTCTACCTTGAGACATGAGATGTCCAAGGGACTACCCATGCTTCCTGGAAGCATTATCAGAGGTCTTGAGAAGAACAAAGGATAAATTCCACTGTCCACTTGGTATGGGGATCTGTGGCCTTTCAGGGATAGCTGGTCAGCAGAGCCTGGTTCTCATTAGACATGGAAGCTGGAATGATGGAGCAGCAATGGCTGCGGAGGCACCCACTGTGTGCTCTTCTCAGACTTAGCAATGGCTGCCGAGGCACCCACTGTGTGCTCTTCTCAGACTTAGTGATGGATACGGAGGACCCACTGTGTACTCTTCTCAGACTTAGTGATGGATGCGGAAGACCCACTGTGTGCTCTTCTCAGACTTAGTGATGGATGCAGAAGACCCACTGTGTGCTTTTCTCAGACTTAGCAATGGCTGCCGAGGCACCCACTGTGTGCTCTTCTCAGACTTAGTGATGGATGTGGAGGACCCACTGTGTGCTCTTCTCAGACTTAGCAATGGCTGCGGAGGCACCCACTGTGTGCTCTTCTCAGACTTAGTGATGGATGCGGAAGACCCACTGTGTGCTCTTCTCAGACTTAGTGATGGATGC
>JAQHUG010000018.1:3689519-3700472 GCA_028555095.1 Dicrostonyx torquatus | reverse complement strand
GGTGTGTCTTCCCTCCTCAAGGTCTTGATTAAAGGCACATTGTCTTCTTGCCTCAAGATCCAGATGGTAACTGGGTCCTCCATTTCTGGGTTATAGTTCATTCCTGAGATAGTCAAGCTGACAATCAAGAATAGTCATGACAGGGTTCATGAGGGTAGACTAATTCCAAGGCAGGGATGAATTATTCTAAACTTTTATTTCCTTACTGTCCTGGAAGACAGTACCAACCTCTTCAAAGACAGTGCAAATACAGCAGTCCCTGCCTTAGATGCCAAGTTGTTGGGTGGTTATAGCTCTGGAGCTCAAGAAAGCTTGCTTCTCAATGATGAATATAGATGTGTTGGGACTACATAACAGTACAGGCTTGGGAGCTCGTGCCAGGCTCAGTGCCTCCTACAAGATGACCATCCAGTAAGTGCTAAGTGGAGCATCTTGGTTAGAAGGAGAAATTATGTGTGTGCTTGGTCAGCAATTGATGAACATAGTTGCTCTATTTTAGTCATCGAAAACTCGAGAACCCATCATTCATTCTCTCTGTCTCTCTGTCTCTCTGTCTCTCTGTCTCTCTGTCTCTCTGTCTCTCTCTCTCTCTCTCTCTCTCTCCACCCCTTCCTTTCCTGACCACAAGAAGAGACTAATATCAATTCTAAAAAGACATCTAGGCACCAGGCTAAATATTTCCCCTATGTGATGGAATGATGTGATTGAAAGTAACTTTTCCTTTCAAATGAAAATAGAAGGTGGATTTGTTTCCTGCTTTTCCTAAACAGAAATAGGCTCCTCTTCAAATTCCATGTGTAGCTAGCAACCCCAATGGGGCCAATTTGTGAAGCCACAAGGCAGAGAGAGGGGACCACCAGCAGGTGGCTATGTTCTACTGGTGTCAGAAAGGCGCTAAGTCATGAATATTATGTGCAGAAGACAGAATGGCTCCCCAAGGAGGCACCCATGCTGAGGTTTTGGAACTATAAACATGTTTCATTACATGGAAGGGGGAAAGTTGACAGATGGAAGATGGACCTGGAGATAGAGGGATTTTGCTGGATGACCGGGGTGGGCCTTCTTTCATCACATAGACCCTTAACAGCTTAGCGTTTCTCACCAGGCGAGATAAGACAGGGAGATGCCAGACTTGAGCAGATATGGGCAGGACTCCATCTGCTGCCATTGGCTTGAAGACGGAGGTGGCTGGGGCAGGGATCACCTCCTGGAGCCAAGAGAACCTCTCTACTGAGAGCCAAGAAGAGACTGGGATCTCAACCTTGCAATACAAAGACTGAAGTCTTGCAACTTCTGACCATCCAGAGACTCTTCTCCTCAGGAGGCTCCAGATAAGAACCCAGCCAGTGGGACCTTGGGTACAATCTTGGTAAGAAGATCAGCATCCATTATCTGGAATTCTGACCCATAGAATTGGGCATGGACACTGATATTGTCTCTAAGTATGTGATAATTCATTAAAGGACCAGTAAAATAGAAAAAGAAATACAGTATGCAATTCTGGGGAAAAGAAATGGGACCTGGAGGGTCCTTACTGAAACGAGAAAACATAGGAGACATAGAAAGTGGTCTAAACATTTTGGAAATAGTTGTAGGAAATGGAAGTTGTGAGGGTGGTGATGGTGGTGTGATTAGATGTGTGAATGTGTGCATAAAAAAGTGTCTGAAGTTAAGATCAGAAACTAGAGAATCAGCAGCTGCCAAGATGGCTCAGAGAATATAGTTACTTGCCTTCAAGGCTGAACACCCAAGTTTGATTCCCGTGGAACCTACATGGTAAAAGGAGAGAACTGACCTCCACAAGATGGCACAACACACACACACACACACACACACACACACACACAAATGAAATATCAAACTAATAGGCAAATACATAAATAAGAAAAAAGAAATTTGGTTCACTTATGAGTCACCCCTTCTTAACTATATCAAATTTAATTTTAGCCTTTGTCAGGTTGTATCTGGTGGTTCCTCTAATCTCGAATATAGTCTTGAGGGTTTTTTTTTGTAAAGATTTATTTTTATTTTAGTTGTATAAGTGTTTTGCCTTCATGGATGTCTGTGTGCCATGTGCATGCAAGCTACTGCCAGTAGAGGCTGGAAACAGAGGACCAGATTTATTAGATCTGGAGTTACAGGTGGTTGTAAGCTGCCATGTGGGTGCTGGGAATTGAACTTGGGTCCTATGCAAGAGCAGAAAGTTCTCCTAACCTTTAAGCACCTTTCCAGCCCCTGGTCTTGACTTTTAAGACGAGAATTCCCTGTGGTTCATCTGAATGCCAGGTTGTTAAAAAGATCAGTTACTTACATGTTGGCAGAAACTTCAACCGCTCTCAAGATTAGGGTCCCTTCTTAGAGTCACCAGGACAGACCTGAGTGGATCTCACCCATTCTATTGGCAGCATAAACTTTCCGGGAAGCTTGTGACAGATGGAGGCAGCTTCTCTCTTGTCGATTTGCCATCTCCCCAGCATTGGTCCAGCAGTTTTTTTTTTCACTGTCAGAGGTTTTCCACTTCTGTCTCTGACTCCCCAAGGTTATAGGGACTGAGATGTACACTCCCCTTCTGCTGCCTGTGGGTGGGGATGGGGAGGGTATGGGGACTGGGGGCTGAGGAGAGGAATGGGAGGGGGGAATGCAATTGTCTTCATGAATACCTGCTCTTGCACAGACCAGTCACCCACCTTGACCAATGTCTGAACTCACCTTAGAAGCACTCTATCTCTTTTATGCGGAGGGGGTCTAGTCTGGCACCAGTTAATTTGTCAGGGTTAGAAGCTGAGGCCAAATGTTTCTGCATAGGATGATGGCATGATGACATTTACATTTGAAGAAATAAGTAGCCATTGTCACACCAAGGAGAGAGAGTAGAGTGTTCACTGGAAAGATGTCTAGGGCACAGAATCCCCTGGCATTCCTGATGGGCGGAATCAAGAATGAGAGAGTGGCAGGCTTGGGGACATTTGTTTGATGAAGGGGAGACTAAGGCCGGAGGAAACTCTAGCTACTGCAGACTGGCTCTTTCTCTTTGCCTTCCCTCTTCACTCAGGGTTCATTGTAGTGTATGTGATTGAACACCTAAGATGTTTCAAAGGTAAACATTTTGACTAAAATTATCCAACTCTACAACAAAATCATTCAATTTTCATTAAAATGGCATATTCCAGAACAAATTCCATTAAGTCATTTTAATTCTTAATCTGTGTTCCCTGCATGTCATTCAACCTGTTCCCAATATTTTCCATCTTAATTTTCATTAGAATCCATTCTTCTTCTTGTAAGTTTTTGTAACAAATATTTTATTTATTGATTTCTTTGGTTTCTAAAAAGTCCTGATAGGTCACAGCTTTTGCTGCATGCATTTTTATGTGTGGGCTCATATTTCTATTAAGCTCAGAATTTCTGGTAACAAAGACTGAATTCTACCAGTGGTTTATTAGTAGAAATGACTCATGAATTTTATTGTTTGGATTGTTTTTCAGTCCATTTTCACTGTTACTTACTCTTTTGCTGCTAACGTTGTTACATACTGAATGACAAACTGATAATTTATATTCCTGTCACAGCCACTCCATGAAAATATAGAGAGTTGTTTGGGATCGCAGTGTTGTCAAAGCTCTGTCTGCATCAGGATGCCTTCTCTTGTCCCCAAGCAGCTCGTTCGCCCTGGCATTGCTCTCTGCTAGGTTATACTGCTCACCATCCGGGAGAGTCTCCGGATTTCACTAATTGATTTCCAGGTTGTACGAGATCCCTCTTTAGGTGCCGTTTGCATGAATAACCTGCAGCTTTGACAAGGTTTTCATTCAATTACTCCTGGTTGATCTTTCACGCAGGGACTAGGTCCAAGATTCCGTGGGAGTTATAAATAGGTGCATTTGGAACAGCAGCAGATTAGTCAAGGCCATCTGGCATGCTGACTGCTGGCTCCCGCAAGCACAGCGGGTCAGACTGTATTCAGAGCTGAAATTGGCGGAGCCAAAACATCCTGTTCACTCAGAAGCCATGGCTTGATTCTAAGAAGCAGTTAGGAAAGTGAAATACAGGTGTCACTTGCACTGTAGCCATGCTGGGCTAGTGTTCCAAAGGCGTCATATCACACTAGCAAATTCTGCAGCACTGCCTTGACCCCGACAAGTAATTAAGAGGGTGAATGATTGCCAGACCTTTGGACACAGATTTGCAGGTTTCCTCAATGTCTGTTTTGTTCATTGTATGGTTATTTTCTAAGAACTTACTGTTAATCATCACCGGCATGCCATTTTGAATCTTCGTCATCTGCCAGCAAAGACCTTTTGGACTCGGGGTTACCTCTTCGAATGTGTTCTTCATTAACTTCCTCTGCATGGCATAAGGCTCAGGGAAGGAACAGAAATGGTACCTGTCAGAAGGTCACAGCTGTATGGTTAAAGCCTTTGCTATGTTGGAGGTAAAACAGTAAGTGAAATGCGGGCCAGGTGGGGCTGTGAGGAGCCCCAGCTGCGTTTATCAAATACATGTTGTATTATTCTGTGTTTCCAAACTAAATAGCAGTGTGCGGCTGGTTGTACAGGTCTAGGAAAACACGGCCATGCCTTTTGTCTTTTAAATCTTCTTAACTAGGCTATTTGTATTGCAAATATTCAGAGCACAGAAGATGGCCCCTTCCTCCTCGAATGGTCAGCCTCCATATCCAAGAGCTCCCCACTGACAGACCTTACCAGCGGCAGGTGTGCACTCTCTGGGAAAACCAAACCAAATCCCAACAACCATATTTGACACAGACAGACATGTTCTTCGTCACTATTCATCAAACATTACAATATAAGCACCACCAGCATTTGAATCATATTGGGGCCACTGACATGGTGGACATGCTTTAAGGTTTACTGGAGGATGTGTGTAGGCCCTATGCAAATACTATGTATTTAAGGAAAAGGTCCTGGCCATCTGTGGATTTTTACCTTCGAGATACTGAAGATGTGGAAAATCTTATTCTTTAAACCTTGTTCTAAGGTCATGATCTCATTTAACCAAAACTACAAAAGCTGTTGGCGAGCTATTGGGAGTTCTGCTTAACTGATGACATGCGACAAAATGGCTTACACCAAGTTGCATGGCCAGCATTAGCTTTGCTCAGCAACTTGCTTTTCAGCGGCTTTGCAGTCCTATCTGGCTTGTGATCTCTGCCCCTGATCTAACATTATTGTGACTCTGAATCTTTATCTGCTGATGTTAATGCTTGCTTAGATATTGAGTTCTCTAAACTTAATGTGGGCATCTCCCACCCTGACATGGGTGGGCTCTAATGTGATATTATTTGGAGGTAGGGTGTTTGGGTTGTCATAGGTTATAAAAGCGGAGACATCATGTATGAAGTGAGCACCTGCCTCCTTATGGACAGGAGCAGTTAATAAACCATGGTCATTTCTCCCAATAAAAGCTCCATGTCTATGTACACATGCCACCATGAAGTCCCAATTTGAGGCAGTCGTGTGCTCATTAGTATCAACCAAAGTCACTGCACGGCACCTTTTGCTTAGAAATCATGTTCAGTTGGTTCTAGCCCTTAAGAAGGTTTTCCTGTTAGGAAGAATTAAAACCTCTGTTGGCTTCAGCTCGGAATGAATGAATGAATTAAAACGTAACAAAACCAATTCTCTTTGCTTTCTCCTTTCCAATAACTTTGTCCCTGAAACTGTGAGGGAAAATGCCTCCTTTCTGCTCACATCAACAAGTGATCTATGCCAACTGCTTGCGCAGTAGGAAAGTCAGATATTCAGTTGGTCTGGAGACAGCAGTTTTTGAGGCATTCGTCACAGCAGGCTAACTGCTTTAAGAAAAAAAAAATAATCTCACTTTCTAACAGCTTAGTGCTGTCCAAGTTTCTGTGTCTCCCATGCCCTGCTGGTGGAGGGCAAAAGGCGCTGGTACATGGATCTTAAACTGACCAGTGGAAAAAATGAGGGAAGGGGGAAGGGTGGGAGTGGGGATGTGGGAGCCCAGGAGAGGTATTCCATGAGCCCACGATACATGCCATAACTACCTACACTGCATGACTAGAAGGTATTCAAACTGTCACAGAGGACGACTGTAAGACCTTGTCCTTAAATCATCATGAAATAACAAATAAGATTCTGAGAAAGGAAAAGATCTCCCAATAAAACCATAGCTTCCCAAATCTTTCAACTCATTTTACTCCATAAAAAGAGGCTGTTTGGGCTGGAGAGATGGCTCAGTCTTTAAAGGCTAGGCTTGTGACCAAAAAAGGGCTGTTTGACAGTGTCATGGCAATCCTTTGATTCTCGCGTGGTTTCTGGATGGTATATGTGGTGCATCGAGTCACAGAAATCGTCTAGCACGGAGAAGTTCTTTCTCAGAAGTGCCACCATGCATGCCTAACCAGTGAGGGCTGTGTGACTCCCCTGAGTGTGATCTCCGGTGAGGTTGTGCCACAGTAATTTCCCTGGCTTGTCAAGAAGTCCTGTGGTTCATGTGGGAGAGCTGGTCAAGGATGGACGTCTAACTCCTCACCTGGGAGAAGTACACAGAGACTTGCGACTCCGCACCCCTCCCTAGTAGACTAGTTGGTTTTAAGTTCCAAACACAATGGGGTATTTTTAGCATCAGATCTGTAAAGCACATTGTACCCAAGATGTGATTTGAGTGAACTCCAACACAGAAAAGTCATTTTACAATCTGGAGCCATGT
This sequence comes from Dicrostonyx torquatus, assembly GCA_028555095.1. Classification (NCBI taxonomy): domain Eukaryota; kingdom Metazoa; phylum Chordata; class Mammalia; order Rodentia; family Cricetidae; genus Dicrostonyx; species Dicrostonyx torquatus. The sequence continues at coordinate 3,693,779 of JAQHUG010000018.1, read as the reverse complement.
CACATGGGGAAATGTGTTAAATAATACTTTCCTTTCCAAAAGGATTGTATCTTGTATAATGAGTTTCTTACCTCAATTTTTTTTTCATTTTTGTTTTTAAAAAAATAACTTTTGCTACAGCTGCCATATCTTAACTATAGCTAGCCTAACTGAAATCACGTTCTCATGGTGGATTCCTTTGTCTGTTGATCTTTGCTAATAGGACTCTATAGCCAGGACCCTTTGGATTCTGCCATCGTGTCAATATCAAGGGCACATTCACCAAAATTTACTTCTGTGAAAAGGCCCAGTACACACAGACTGACCTGAATGGTCCCTCTTTGTTTGCTGTTCTCTGCCTTGCAGGTGCTCTGTCAAAGGGCCCGTTGAACCTAGTAGGATTACTTGAATATTGAGTTCAAATAGTCTGTCTAAAAAGAAGGTCGTAGAACATCATAGCAAGCCAACTGGGGGCAACAATTCTGGGGTCAGATCTTGCATGTTCAACCAAAGCACAACTTGCCTTGGTTTCATGTTTTGTCCTTCTGTAATTGCCAGTGACATCAGCCCAGATGAACAGTTTAAGGATGAATGAATCCTTTTAGTGTTATGTCTTTCCCTAAATAAACCTTTATTGGCTTGAGAGCTTAGGCTCCTATCTTCAGTATGCAGTTTTTCAGCCAAAGGACACTAAAGGTAAATACGGAATCCAAGGAGAAAGGGCCCTCAATATATTCTGGAAACTAAAGCCATTCCACGTTAAAGCCCTGCGGTACTGCAGATCTGTTGACTCCAGGGTATCCGCCCCTGACCGTGAACAGGCATTTTGGTTGTCTGGAATGTTCAAATGGAATTGCTACAACAAGAAGAAACAATGTAGAAGAGACACTTCCTCATCCTGTTTTCAAACCCCTAGAAGTAAGGACAATGTATTGAGCTATGCTTTTTCTGAAGGTCACAGAAATAGAAATTTGAAGTTTATTGTCTAGAGGTAGCCTGGGACTGGGTCACAGTCTGTCTTGATAACTCACTTGCTTTGTCTTTACCGGACAATGGTCCCTTCTTGCCTTTGTAAATCTTGGATTCTGAGTGCAATCATGCATGCTGTAAGCCTGGGAGACTGGTGATATGACCTCACCTTGGAAGCAATTTACAGATACAATACAAATGCAGGACTGTGTCCAGAAATGGTATTCCTCTTACTATTGTAAACTAGTTGAATTTGTAAGAGGCCATTTAAAGACAAGCATGTGTTCATTCTGTCAGTCACATTTGCTTTTGATGCAAGCGATGGCCCAGCTTGTGGGGCAACTGTGAGGATGACTCTGACTCTGTGGGGGAGGGATAGAGTGTTTTTGAATCAGGCCTTTTCTGGCTCGGGGTGAACTTTCTCTAGTTTCAGAAGTCAGCAGACCAGAGAGACTTGCTGGATTCCATGGCTGTGTGGGACATAGACCCGTGCTGCTCTTTTGAACTTGCTCCTCTGAGTCAGACCCAAGGGTAATCTCTGCACCGTTGGCGATGCCACTTCTGTGCCTTGTGGGGGTGAAGAAGTTTCTATTCACTCAGACGCTTGTTAAAAATTAGGAAAAGAAATCTCTTCATCTGCTGTCTATGTCTCTTGCTGGATGGCTGTAACAAAACTGTTTTCAGTAGAGCAGTTGCACGTATGAGTGCCCAGCAGTTGTGACAGCCTACACAAGACCTTTGCAGACTCAGAACAGACAGAATCCCAGCATGGAGAGAGGAGGTGGGTCTGAAGTCCCATCCCTACCTAATAGTAGTTGATGGCTAATGGGAAAGGGAGGGTCGGTTTTCTCTAAGGGTGCGGTCCCTGGTGGATAAGAACATACACACAAGAGTATATCATCAGAATATACTATACCTGGTGGGTTTAAAAATTAAAAAGAGTAAAAAAAGTTGGGTGGTTAGGGAAGGAGGGAGGGGTTGTGGATGTGCAAGGAGTTGGGATAAGAAGTGAATGTGTGATAAAAAAAATGTATAGAATTGTCAGAGAACTAACACAGATTAAAGGAGTGGGGTCTAGAGAGAGGCTCAGAGTGCACAGGGCTCTTGCAGAGTCCTTGAGTTTGGTTCCCAGCACCAAAGTCAGATAGCTCACAATGGCCTGTAAGTCCAGTTCCAAGGGATTTGATGCCCGCTCTGGCTTTCAAGGGCACCTGCACTCATATGCACAGGTCACACATACACTTACCATTTTAAAAACAATAAATATAAGTCTGTAAAAAGGAGCAAGATTTGTATAAATTTGGTAAAAAACTCAAGAAGCTGAAAGTGAATGACAGGGTCAGTACTTATAAGATAGATAAAAAAAAAAGCTATTCATAAACAGAGATTCTGTAAGTGGCCTTGGAGGGAGATGGATAGGAAATAGAAATGGCTTTAAAAGCATTGAAGAGAACAAAGAAGACAGTGAACAAATGCAGGGGCATTCATTCTTTCTACGAGATGATACAAATTCAAGAAACAATGTAGGGTTCTTCAACCTCCAGACCAACAAAGGAATTTAAAAGAATCCGTGTACAGGGCCAGGCAGAGGTACATCAGAGAGAATGCACACTACCCCAGCTCTTCAAAACTCAGTGCGACCTACTAACATTAGCAACAGAAAACAGTGTCAGTAACCCTATTCTGAGAGTTAAATGGAGAAATAAGGATAACAGAGAAGGAAAAGCCGACCACATGGTTCATGCATTTCTGCTTACCTCTTTGTGAGACTCGGCAACTGCTACTCGTGTGACTTCAATGTCCATGTCTATATGGGTGTGGGCATTTGATCAGAATGGGCATGCCGGAGCATGTGTGCCATTTGAGTCTCAGGGCAAACGAGCCTGCCCCGGGAGAGTTTACGATTGGTTAAGGCCATGTTCTCCATTCCCCGTGGACAGATGGCACGTGTTCCTTGCATATTGGAGAAAGATGTAGATAATCAGATATTCACAAGCTGAACAGTTTTCATAAAGGGAATGTGGAGTGATGAAATGTGGAAGCCACACTAGGATGCAGATGTACATTGACCCCAGAACCTGCATTGTCACCTCCTTTCTTCTCTTCCACCCCTAAAAAGCATAGGTCCTATTGCTCCTCATCTGACTTTGAGCTGTCGATGGTACTGATCAGCCTTCATTCCCTTTTCATTGGCTTCACTTTGTTTTATATGTAAGTTCTCATGTGTGTGTGCTAAAAAGAGTTCGTATCTTGCTTTTTTTCATCCCCAATTTTATGTATCAAATAAATGCTCCTTCTACTTTCATTTTTCCCCCTGGGGCTGCCTCCAGATTTCCCGCTTCTTCAGTTATCAGCCTATGCCACCGAATTGGTCCTAGAAGAGTTGGGAGTGTCAATTACCGTATACTGTCTCTGGTTCCCTTCACATCCCATCCTTAGGAAGTTTCCAGATACCATCCCAAGGACTGTCATTTTGAAATTAGACTTAGAGAATGGGTGCTTGTCTTACCTTCTCCCTCAACTACATGTGGCACTTGACCAACAGCCCTCAAGCATCAAAGCCCTGTGCTGGCTTCTAGGAACGTGTCTCCAAGCGTCCCAAGGTGCACCTTCTTTTCCTTTCCCTGCTGTCTTGGGAGGCAGATTAGATATGGTCACTGCAATAGCTGTTTCAAACAATGAAGTAAACATGCAAAAAACGACTCCTGTGGAAGGAAAATAAAAGAAAACAAATCTAGGTGAGTATAAACTACAAGTCAAATAGGTCTGCTCTTCTCTGAACTGCTTTCTAGCACAGATAAGCCACGGCTGTCTAGGGCCCCTGCTGCATGCAGATAGGTCTAATTTTAACTACTATATGGGATAACCTTAGTAACTTAAACTGCTGCTGTTTGGCCTTGCCTATTTAGGTTCCTCCAAAGAGTATTTTTTTTTGAGTTCTTATAGAAGCATCTTAGCTTTTATTGAATACAAACTTTATAAGACTATATACTTCACTTACAAAGTCAGCATCTGTTGTGATGAAATGTTTAATGAAAAAAATTATAGATGTAATTGGTATTTGTGACATAAGAAAGACATTTCTTTTTTCTATTTTAGTTTTAATTGTGTGTGTGTGTGTTCATGCTCACACTTGAGGGGCTTGTGAGTGATGCTGCACACAGAGGCTAGCAGTGTCAAACTCTTTGGAGTTACAGGCAGTTCTGCACTACATGCGGTGGTGACTGGGAAACAAACTCAGGGCCGTGGAAGAGAAGTCTGTATTCTTAAGGGCCCCACCGTCTCTTCAGCCCAGAGAGACAGGTCTAAGCT
>JAQHUG010000018.1:3671888-3683490 GCA_028555095.1 Dicrostonyx torquatus | reverse complement strand
AAAAAAAAGAAAAGTAGCCAGTCCAGTCCTTGTCACTTCTCACACTCACCTGCCAACTGTACTGAAAGCTCGGTAACAGATCCTACTCTATAAAGAGTTAAAATAGTAAACACCACTTATGCACTTACTGACATTTTAGTAGTCTGCACTGCAAACTGTGATGATGCTAAGCCTTCATGTCTATCTCTGTGGGTCTGATTTAAAACCTGTGTGACTGTAAAGCAAATATTTCCATGATCCAATGGAAGGCGTTCTTCATGCCACGCACTGATGGCTTTGAGCGATGCCAGGTTTTTGCTTACTTCCTATCTGGGCTATGACTCTGCTGTATTTTTGTTGTTACAGTGGATGCCTTGTTTTCCCTAGACCGTTTGATTGGCTCGCCTTTCTCTCAATGGGAGGAGAAATATGTGCTTTCTCTCTGTGAGGCCTGATCGGTGATCTCATCCAGCCTCTTAGTCACTCTATTTATGCCTTGGATTCTGTTTCGCTCTATCTTGAAGGCTCCTTGGAGCCTGCTGGCTTCCTGTTCTTCCTTTGGTGGCCATCCAAGCTTACAGTGCACCCAACTTCCTGGTGTTTGGTTCAGCGGAATCCCTGAGTTATCACACTGTTTCTCCCCTTCTGTGGTTCACTTTGCTCTGGTTTCACCTTGGCTCTGTGAACCAAGTGGTCCCCTCAGCAAAGCCTGGGGACATAGACTGTCTTAGAGTTACCTGTCTGAAGGTAGCCCTCCTTTTCACACTGCTTTGGGGATAACAGTTGGACTTAGCCTGTGGCCTTGGAAAGTCATGGGAACTTTAGAGGCTATTTCCTCTTTGGGGACAGACCTTTGTGAGGATTTGAACGTCATGTCATCCTCTGGGTAAACTCTAGTCCGCACACAGTGTGAAGTACTTGTACCCAATTCCATTTCTCTGCTCTACCCTCATCCTGATTCATGTTTCACAGTGATGGCCTCCACTTACTAAAAGGTGTAAGGTGCCTAAGTACCTTCAAGGAACTATTTGAAGTCTAGAATACTTTGGTGTCTTTGGTAGTCTAGCACATAGCTGACAAAATCAAACATGCCTTAACCTGAGAAGAAAATTCTTAGCCATGAGAATCATCCATATTATCCAATCCTCATAACCCTGCATCCCCTGAAGTGTGCTGTGTATTGAATTACCATTGTCTTAGACCATAGGCACCATGGATATTATGCTCTTTTATATTATCAGTAATGTATATGTGTATTCATGTGTATTCACATGTGTGTTGACTTTTATTGAGCCTGGAGTCTACCCATTCAGCAACAATACCCAGTCAACAAGGTCTAAAAATTCTTCCTGGCACAAGCTCCTGTCTACTAAGACTATAGGTAGCCAACACCATGCTTAGCCTTTCTTATATGGGTGCCAGGGTTCAAAGTCAAGTACCCATACTGATGGGAGTTCTAGCTACTGAATCATTTTCCCAGCTCAAATTATAAATTATATATATAAAATTATAAATTATATATATATATACACATATATGTATATATACATGTATATTAGGTAGAATGCAAAGTAACTATGACATTTAAAAGTACATATCAACATGCTTTCTTACTCTATTAGGTCAAGTTACATAGTAGCTATTAGCCCCTGATACATCATTTTAATTTTCCAACCACTGACCTTCATTCAGTTCCTTGACTGTGAACCCCAGTCACGCTCATCTTATTGCAGTTCAGGTTCACTTTCTTCCTCTCTGCAAGATCCTGTTGCAATGCTACCTACATCAGTCTTGACAGGCCTTCCCTTAAAAGTTTCCCTGATCATCCATAAAAGGCCTTGAGTACTTTGGTTTTTTTGTAAAGATAATGTACTCTCTCTCTGTGAAAGGAAGCTTCTAGAAAGGGGTAGGTGATGATGATTATACCTATCATAGTCTCTGGGCCTCAGTTCACAATGGGACTAAATTTGGAACATTTTACAAAAACAGCAATGTAACTTTGTGATCTGCTCAAATACAGGAGCACAAGAGAAAACCCTTCTGTCTTCCTGCATATATGAGCTTACACTAGAAGCACTAGTGTAAGAAAACTCAGGGTTCAGTGTCTTACCCACCCCCAGATCTACTCAACCACTGAATTAGAAAACAATAAAAAGAAGTGTCATGGAGCAATCAGAAACAACTAAGAAATTGTTTCAACTATAATAAGATAAACTGAAGAATAAGGCTTCTAGCTCAGTGTGACCAAATAAGAAAATAAAACAAAAATAAAAGTATTGGTTTACAGTTTATTCTATAATGTTCATTGTTTTGAATGCATTTTTAAGGGAAAAAATGTCTTAAACTTGCTTTCTAAAGTTAATCTTCACATTTTTGCTTTTCCAAAGTAACAATTTTTAGTAGCAGAGGGCTACTTGTTTGTTCCTGGCTGTTCAGCCCCGAAATAATCACATGGAAACTGTATTAATTAAATCACTGCTTGGCCCATTAGCTCTAGCTTCTTATTGGCTAACTCTTACATATTAATTTAACCTATCTCCACTAATCTGTGTATCTCCACGTGGCTGTGGCTTACTGGATAAAATTCTGTCCGGCTCCTGTGGGGCTCCATGGCTTCTCTCTGACTCTGCCTTCCTTCTACCTTGGTATAGGTCAAGCCAGTTTCTTTATTCATTAACCAATAAAAGCACCACATACACAGAAGGACCTCAACACCAACAATAACTTGCAATTTAAAATTTGAATTAAATTAAAATGTCTGTGTGGTCTTTCTTCATTAATTTCAGGAAATAATAGAGTTAATTCAAAATTTTTTGCCTGTGGATTAACTTGCTAACTTAGAAACTAATATTAATGTTGCTTTTTATGCTTAAAAACTTTTAAGAAAACAAAATTTGCTTCACGCTATATGAGAGTTCAAATTATAATGTATTTAAAAATAGGTTAAAATTAGCAATAATTACCAAGTGTTCAGTTTATATCTCTTATACAGGAATGATTAAATGAGATTTTTAAAAGAAGATACAGAAGATATATTTAGTTTTTTTAAAATTCTTTTGTTCACTAGAAGGATAGGGCATACATGCAAGGCTCTGTGGCAGTGAGTGCCATTCCCAGACATTTGAAGGTGACAGTGTAAGGTAGGAAAGAGACAGACTATATTTAAACACCTCTTAGTGCTATTGTCAAGCCAAGCACTCTTTCTCTGCCTCATTCATGTTGCCCACAAGTGTGGAATCAGCAAAGTCCATCTTACTTGCCTGGCGTTGACTAACTTTTCTATACATCATTGAGGCACTGTCCACCTGGGTGTGATGAGGTTGGCGGCGTTACAAACAATGGGGTACTGACTGCTACGAACAATGGTGGAGTCTTTTTTTTCTTCACAGACATGGATGTTGAGTGCCTCTAGTTAATTTCCCAAATTGAGCACTTTCGCTCCTTGGGCCTCTCAATTGGAGTGTTGGGGTGATAATATAGCAGTTGAGGTGACTGTATGACCTCATTCCTCTATGTCCTTCATCCTGACAACTGAGTCATCCCCAAAGATAACTTAGGGTTCTTGTTCTTACATCCTAAAATAGCCTGGCACAGACACGCTGCAGAAGATAGCAGACACCTGCTCTATTTTTCTTATATGAACTTTCAAGCAACATTTGACATCTACATTTAAAAAAAACAACCACAAAACAACATTGATTTTCTTGGCAGGCAACTTTGCATAGGATAGTGCTGTTCTCTGTGCTTACACTGCTCTTCAAGGGCCTTGTCACAGCACCGTGGTACACGGATAACATCTACATCAAGATCTCAGGTTTGAGAGATCAGAATAAGACCCTCATAACCTACCTGTTTGCCTGACTCCTCCAGTCTTACACATGCTGGTAGATACTCATCATTTCTCCCCCGGATCTGTCTCCTTGCCTCTTCTTCGGACCAGAGTTTGACATTGGGTTTTCTTCTCCACAAGAGTCTCCTGCTGTCTTTCAGCAAATCATGACCAATATCTTCCCAAGTTTCCCCAGGTCTCAGATATTCTAATTACCTGCAATATTGAGTGACTCATTTTCAAAGGAAAGGTCTATTTAGTTCAACTATTGAGATAGTCACATTTTAATTTAAGTACAGTGATGATTCCTGTCATGTGAAAATATGTAAAGAATATGTTCAGATATTAGCTCAGAAAATAGATTAATTAAAATCTCTGTAAGTCATGCTTTGTGACCTTTGATTTCTCAACTTGATCCAACTATAATCACTTGCCTGGGATACACCCTGCTCATTTTGGTGAATTTCATTAACTTCTGTGAGCACATACGCCTGGGTATCTTTACCAGTGTTCTTTTTATCTTCACTCCATTCAAAACGCCTCACATGTCTCCATATTTTGTCCTAGTGAATTGTTCTTAGTCTTTTGTGATACATCTTCTGTTAGATTTGTTCATATGTTATTGTTAGTTTCTCCTCTGATTTTGAAGAATAGGCTTAGGAGATTTTGATTGCCAGTCTTTCAATAGCGTTTAAGTGTATTAGCAGACTGTTTCCTGACTTCCCAAATTTCTGATGAGACATCAGCTGGGAGTCTCCTCCCGGAGACTGCTGATGTCATTCATCAGAACTGTTGCTACTCTAGAACTTCTCCGTTTGTCTTTTCATGGTTTGACTACAATGTGTGTGGGAGTGGGCTGCTCTGAATGTCTCCATTTTAATATCACTGAATTTCTTGGAACACGAAGATTGATGATTTTCTGCATGAAGCTTGGAAGGTTTCTGCTGGCATGCTGTCAGCAGCTCTGCCCATGTTGTGTGTGAGTAAACTTGATGGAGAGGCACAGGCATTTTTCTTTACTGTTTGGACAGAGTAGCCTCTATTGACCCAGCTATAGTCTGTTGACTCTTTGGATCTGCTGTTAACTTGCTCTGTCAACTTTCCAATAGTTTCAGGATAACATGTTTTTAACTCCAGAATTCCTATTTGATTATTTTCTATTATTTCTCTTTTTGTACTGATGATCTGCATTTGGTGAGGCAGTCTCATGCTTTTCTTCAATACTCTGGATTTTGAGTTGTTCTTTGAACCTACTGAGAAGAGATAATTTAAAACCTTTGCATACTCAACCCTTCATTTCAGCTCTCTTAAGGAAAATGTTCATCTGATTTTTATAAAGAAAGTATGCATGGGTTGTGCATTTCTGTTTCTTTATGTGTACCCCAAATCTTGTTAAGACTGGGATAGCTGAATAGTATAATTGAAAAACAAACAAACAAACCTGAAATCAAATGTCTTGCTCCAGGATTTGTTGCTACTGCTGTTATGGTTAGCTTTGTTTTCCCTGGACTGATTCTCCAAAGCCTGTAGGGTTACGTGTGGCTACTGAAATCTCTCCTAGGTAAGCTTTGTGGTCACCTAACGATTTTGCAAAGATTTTTAAAATGATTTATGATACCAGCTGTTTCAAAGGAGCTGTGCATGTTGCAGCTTGCCTCCAGCATGTCAGCAGCTATTGTGCATGTCAGAATTAGATGTTGTTTCTTGCTTGCATAAAACCTTAGTGCCAACCTAATATAAAATAATAGATCTTTGCATGTCTTTCCTGTGTTCACATCCCACCCTGTGATTGTCTACTACATCACAAGGGATATATAAGAAAGTTTGAAAGCCCATTACAAAGTCACAGTCTCCAGGTTTTCCTTCAAAGGTTTTTCTTCTTTCTGTTAGCTCCCACTGATATTCTTCCTTGGAAAATGTTTTTTTGAGAAACACTTGCTACTGATTTTTTTAAAAAAAAAAAATAAAATATGACTGTTTACAGAACTAAAAGTTGCCAGTCAGGCAGTAAAGGCAAGTCCTAAGAGCAGAGTTTCTCAGACAGGTCAAATAGTAAACATTCTCTGTGAATGATTCACTTAAAAGCCTCCAGACTGACCCCAATCCCTCCAGGGCCTGCCAGGTTGCTGACTTTCCCTGGCCCCTGGAGTTTCAGCCCTGTCTGCAAGAGCACTGAGAGGCAAAGGGGGAGAATATACAAAGGGGTGGGTGGCATGCCACTCACTGGTGGTTGCTATATACAGGGGTGGGTGATGTCATTAAGTAATAGTTGCCTGTGGTCATTGGCTGCATTCTTCATGAACATCCTTCCAAGTTGTTTGCAGTCCACTGGTTAATTTCCAGAGTTCTAAAGAAGTTTGATATTGAACACTGCCATCCTCCAACCCCCAGTCCCCAAACCTTAAATGTGTTCTTTCGGAAAACTAACAGATGTTTAGAGGTCTTTTCTGAAATATTTGAGTATGGTTTCTTCTCTGACATCTTTAGAAATATAATTGCTTTGCCTTTCATATTTAGGACTGACATGAACTTAAAACAGTTTCTTAGCATGTATGAAGTGGGAATTCTGCCATCCTTCCCTATTTTCCTATGTCATTCCCCTTCCCCTCTTCCTGTGTCCCTCCTGAAGGTCACTCAGTTGCTTGTCTTTCCTGGACTGAATGTGATCTAGTGTGTTGCTGTCAAGCATCCACCATCTCTGATGAACCTCAGCTTTCCCTTCACACTGTTGACTTGTTGATAACCTAATATTTTTTTCTACTTCCTCTTCAGGTAGCCAAGTTATCTCCCCAGTGTAGAGAGATTTTTCTTTCCTGCCTGGTCCAGTGTCCATTCAGTCCCAAAGAAACACATAGAGCGTTATATTAATTATAAACTGTTTGACCTATTAGCTCAGGCTTATTATTAACTAGCTCTTACAATGTAAATTAATCCACAATCCTTATCTATGTTTAGCCACATGCCTTGGTCCCTTTTCTCAGTGCAGCATTCTCATCTTGCTTCCTCTGTGTCTGGATGGTGACTGCAGACTGAGCCTTTCCTTTCCTCAGAATTCTCCTAGTCTGGTCGTCCTGCCTATACTTCCTGCCTGGCTACTGGCCAATCAGTGTTTTATTAAACCAATACAAGTGACAAATATTTACTGGGTACAAGAACATTCTCCCACAGCACCCCAGTGGGACTCTTTTGCTCTCCACATATGGTTTACCCAGCAGCTGCTACAGCCACTTTGAATTCACCAGAAACCTTAGCGCTGGACTTCTCTCCTCCCTTTTCAATTTTGGTCTTTTGAGAATTTGCTCTCACAAACTTTGCTCCATGTTAAAAAATACAGCTTAAATATTTTTTAATGTTCATTCTTAGTGTTTTTAACAGAGGGATATTTTTTCTCCCTGCAAAATTTTCTTTTCCCTGCATATTGCCGGGAATGAAGTCTTGTACTCACATCTGATTCTCTTGACTTCAGTTCCATTTCCTTATCACTTCATTATGGTATCTTAAGAACAGTGGCTGCCAGGGTGATAATTTATGCAAGCTAATGGTGAGCAGGAGGAGCAATGCAAAACCTGCCTTATAAATGTTGAAATGCCACATCAAGTTTCTAGCACATTTACCAAGTTTTTCCTGCCTGTCACACACATTGCCGTGTTCTTTGCATATGCCACCTTTACCTTTCCCACATCACTCACTCATCACTGAGTGTACAAGGGAGGAGGAGAGAAGTAGGCTTCCCACCACTGGCTGGCCTCTTGGAGCTGGCACTAGAAGTGAATGCAAATCCACCTGACTCCAGTCCATGCTCTTTCCACACGGTATCTGTCTCCGAAAGATCTGCAAAATGCTTTGAGACATCTGGGAAGGATGTTCTATTCATCCAGACACAGCTTCCTGACTTGAATGCCACTGGAGAGCGATCTTGTTGGAATGCCAGGGAGACAGGCATAGGAATCAAAGTGACCACAAGTTTTGGCGACAGATAATTACTTCCTGTTTTTGCCTAGAGTTCTTCCATTTAATGCACCAGATTTGACCACCTGCTAATAATTTGTGGGAAGCATTTTGGGATAATTCAGGATCATGCATTTTTAATTTTTATATAGCAGACTCACAGCCCACACATGAGGCAAGAATTGGAAAAAAGGGAAAGAAATTTTGAAATATACATGTCAGAGATTAACAGTGGCACCAGTTTCAGTGACTTTTATGGTGACAAATGTTTTTTTTTTTTTTCCTGGTCACACCTAGGGAAGTGTGAGGTGCTCCTAGAACTTTTCTGAAAAGAAACAACTCTTTATTTATCAAAATGATAATAATATAGTGAAGGAGCAGTGGACTGGTGTAACTTCTCAGTGGGCAAAGCCTGCTTGTTGTCAAACTTGGTGACCTGAGTACAATCCCTGGGATGCACATGGTAGAAAGAGAGAACTGATTCCTTTGAGTTGACCTCTGACCTCCACATGTACATGGACATATGCATGCTCTTGTGGGCACATTCACCCATACAGACATATGGCATGAAAAATAACTTAATTAGTTTTGAAAAGAAAGGTACATTCTGATGGTCTCTTGTATATCATGGGGACTGAAACTCACACTAAGGTAGTTAATACTTGAAAACTACCAGAATAATAAAATACCTTACATGTTTTTCACATAGACACCTAAAATAACTATGCAAAGGAATGAATATGCTAATTAGTTTGATTATAGTAATCACTTCATAATATATACATACATCAAAACATTGTACCATAAATATATGATTTTCAATTATGCTTCAATAAATCCAGGAAAAATAAAACTCAATTTATTCTTCAATATCCTCTTGTACAAGCTAATTTGATAAGCCAATGTGGAACCCCAAATAAGGAAGAGGTAAAAAGGGGGAAATGCTGTTTTTATTAATGGCTGCTTGGAAAGATCAGCCAAGGAGATCAGATATATAATGTCTCAGTTGAAATGATGTGATCAGATGCATGGAAACTTTATTGCCACCATTCTATGAAGACATCACTTTCAGATTCAAAATGAAGCTTAATTTTTTATACAGTATTAGTGTATAAAATCATACAAATTTATGATGTGATAGAAGTGTTTTCTGCTCAAATATTTATTCTCCTGCACTTGGAAATGCTCTTCCGTCCCCTTGACACTCACCTTCTCTCCTCTTATGTCCACACTGTTGCTAAAATAGAAGGGTGAATCACCGCTGTGGTGCCAGAATGGAAAACTCATGTGGATTTTCCAAGTATTAAAAAACATGCTAAGTAAATGGTCAGCAAATTGTGGAGCTTAATGGAACACTTTCTGATGAGCTGGAGGCCTTTCTTAATCATCTCTAATGGAAAGATGAAGGCTCTCTTTCTGCCCCTGCCAATGATTGCATCTGCTGGGGATTTGATGGTACATCGCTTGCCATCTTCAGCTTGCCTTTATTAAACAGTAACAGCAAAACAAAACCCTTACCAACCATCTCTGACATATGCTTGTGCATTACATCTGCGGATCTGCTATTTGTGGGTCAGGGTAAGGAAGCATGATGCCTTCAGTCTCCATGGATGCAAAGCCTTCTGCAGATGGTAGCCAGGCCCAGCATCCCTCTTATCTAATGACCTCACTTGTAAGTCATATGATTTCTTGCTACTGTGTTTATGAGTGTCTCAGGTTAGGGAAATATGATAGTGGTGAGCAGGAGAATGGGAAAGGATTTTAATTACCTTAATGGTGGAAATGGGTTAATTAAAGCTCAAGAAACCACAATTCGGGGCTGTACAAGGGCCCTATCTGATGAGAATATATCCTTTGAGCAACTCTGAATTTCATTGATCTGATCCATGCTGTGGCAGACAAACCCTGCCAGATTTTCCTAGATATTAAATCGCATGTGTAGGTAACAGAGGGGCTGAAAAAACCCCGATCAGAACTAGCTAGTGTAGAGCACAGTAGACAGTATGTCCTGGGAGCCCGTTGTGTGGCAGCAATCCTGCCAGTGAGTCTGAGGTCAGCTTGCTCCACAACAGTATCCTGTCTCACAAAGCCAAGACAGAAAGAAAGAGGAAATAGATCAGAGTGTCTGGTCATATGTTATTGGTTGTTTTCTACCCTTTGGGCTCTTTAGTCTTTTATGTGGGTGGGGGGCTAGGGTGCTACCCAGCTCCCAAAGAAATCATATACATGGAGGCTTATTAATACTTATAAATGCCTGGTCTTGGCTTGACTTATTTCTAGCCAGCTTTTCTTAACTTAAATGATCTCATCTACCTTTTGCCTCTGGGACTTCATCTTTTCTTGTTTCCGCATATCTTACTTTCACTCTTATTCCCTGTCTGACTATGTGGCTGGATGGCTGGGTGGCTGGGTGGCTGGCCCCTAGTGTCCTCCTCTCCTTGTTCTATTGTTCCTGCTCCTTGATCTTCCTTTCTCTCCTGCTATTTATTCTCTCTCCCTGGCAGTACCACCTATCCTTTCTCTGTCTAGTTCTTGGTCATTTAGTCCTTTAGATCAATCAGATGTTTTAGACACACAAAGTAACCCACTTTCACAGAGTTAAAAAAATACAACATAAAAGAATGTCACACTTCTTTGCATCATAAAACAAATGTTCCACAGCATAAACAAATGTAACATATCTTAAAATAATATTCCACACAGTCTTTTGTCAACTTGACACAAGCTAGATTCATTTTGGAAGAGGGAACCTCAATTGAGAAAATTGTTGCTACCAGATTGGCCTATGGGCAAGCTTGTAGGGTATTTTCTTGGTTGATGTGATAGTTTGGATGTAATTGGCCTCCATAAACTCATAGGGAGTGGTACTATCAGGAGGTATGGCTTAGTTTAAGTAGGTATGGCCATGTTTGAAGAAGTATGCCACTGTGGGGGTGGGCTTTGAGGTCTCATTTATGCCTAAATCACAGCCAGTCCATTTCCTGTTGCCTTCTGATCAAGATGTAGCCAGCACCATGTCTGCCTGCATGCTGACATGCTCCCCACCACCATGTTTTCTGCCATGATGATGGACTGAACTTCTGAACTGGAAGCTGCCACTTCTGTTAAATGTTTTTCTTTATAAGAGTTGCAGCTGGCATAATGTCTCTTCACAGCAATAGTAACCCTAACTAAGACAATGTGGGTAGGTCCAACTCACTGTGGGTAGTGCCACCGTGGGTCAGTAGTCCTGGGTGGTATAAGAAAGGCTAAGGAAGACAAGCCAGCGGGCAGCATTCCTTCATGGCCTCTGCTTCAGGTTTTGCCTGTAGTGGGATTGAGACAGGTCATGATGCTACACTCTTGATGTGGGATGTCCTTCTCTATATGTGTTGCTTTCATTGGCTAATGAATAAAGCTGTTTTGGCCAATGGCTTAGCAGAGTAAAGTCAGGCAGGAAATCTGGACAGAGACTCAGAAAGAAAGTAGGTGGAGTCAGGAAGATACCATATAGCAGCCAAAGGAGAAAGACACGCCAGAACTTTACCTCAGGTAGGCCACAATCTCATCGTGATACATTGATTAATAGAAATGGTTAATTTTAAGATATAAGAGTAAGGTAGGAATACACCTAAGATATTGGCCAAACACTGTTGTAATTAATATGGTTTCTGTGTGATTACTTGGGTCTGGGCAGTCAGGAAACAAAAGTCTAGTCTCTGTTTACACACTCTCTAAATGGGTTAATGTTTGTGGTAGTTTGAATGTCATTGACCCCATAAACTCACAGGGAGTGGCACTGTTAGGAGGTGTGGCTTTGTTGGAGAGGGTATGGCCTCGTTGGAGGAAGTGTGTTACTGCTGGGGC
>JAQHUG010000018.1:3618868-3671213 GCA_028555095.1 Dicrostonyx torquatus | reverse complement strand
TTTTTGATTTTATTGCACTATACATTTTTCTCTGCTCCCTTCCTTCCTCCCCTTTCCCCTTCTACTCTCTCCCATGAGCCCCGTGCTCCTAATTTACTCAGGAGATCTTGCTTTTTTTCTCCTTCCTATTTAGTTCCATGTATGTCTCTCTTAGGGTCTTCTTTGTTGTCTATGTTCACTGGGGTTGTGGATTGTTAGCTGTTTTTTATTTGTTTGTTTTTGCTTTCTAAAAGCCACTTAATGAGTGATTACATATTATATTTGTCTTTCTGGGTCTGGGTTACCTCATTCAATATGTTTTTTTTCTAGATTCATCCATTTGCCTTTAAGTTTCAAGATGTCATTATTTTTTTACAACTGGTAGTACTCTATTGTATAAATGTATTACATTTATTTTTATCCATTTTTCAGTCGAGGGGCATTTAGGTTGTTTCCAGGTTCTGGCTATGACAAATAATGCTGCTATGAGAATAGTTGAGCACATGTTCTTGTGTGAATGAGCTTCCTTGGTGTATATTCCTAGCAGTGGTATTGCTGGGTCCTGAGGCAGATTGTTTCCTAATTTTCTGAGAAATCACCATACTGATTTCCAAAGTCGTTGTACCAGTTTGCACTCCCACCAACAATGGAGGAGTGTTCCCTTACCCCACATCTTCTCCAGCATAAGCTGTTATCAGTGTTTTTGATCTTGGCCATTTTGAAAAACACCTAAGGAAATGCTCAACATCCTTAGCCATCAGAGAGATGCAGATCAAAATTACTCTCAGAATATCGTCTTACATGGGTCATTCTATCGATTCATCCCTCAAAGGAGTGAGGTGTATCAGCTGGTTTCTCAGAGAGGATTCCCTTTGCCTTCATGGTGACAGGGAGCTCACTTGTACTTTAGTGTTAATTCCCTGGCAGCTCCTTACAGCCTTGAGCCAATAACAGCACACTTGCCATTTGCAGGCACTATTATTTCCCAAGTCTTCTGTGGAATGTATTGTTAACATGTTTTGCACATCTATCTCCATGGCTTCTTTGTGTTGTGAACTACTTGTAATCCTTAAAACAACTCATTTTGGCAAGCTTTCCAAGTTTCAGGGATCATGTGTCTGTTATTTTTTCCCTCAATGTTGTTCCTCTGATTATATTATTTGTTGAATTTGGCAAATTAATAGCTTCTAGGACATTAACCATCCTGCCAGCCTCTTTTTATTTATCCCTTTCATTTGAGACAGATGGACACAAGTTGAGGTTTTTCTCTTATCGGTGATAACCTATGTGGTCTTGAAGGAGATGTCACATCTCCTAGCATCTGTTTTCTCATCAGACATCAACAAGAATACCTCTAAAGGGCAAGACAACATCTGTTCACCACAGTGTTGCATCCTTCCTGCTTGGCCCACAGCTTGACTCAGTTCCTTGATTTTTATTGTGATTAACCAAGACCATGGGGTTGGTTTTCAGAGCTGCACTGATAAAGTACCGTGACCAAAAGCCACCTAGGAAAGAAAGACCTTAGTCTGCATTAGGGTTCTGGAGGGATCCGAGTCCATTATGGTGGGGAGGCATGACAGCAAACAGCAGACATGGCAGCCTGAATGGGAATCTGGGCAATCATGTCTTCAAACTCAAACACAAGCATCTCTGTAGTGGAGGTCGAGCAAGGCTATGAACTCTCAAAGGCCAACCCCAGTGGAATCCTTCCTCCAGCAATGCCATGTACCTCTCCAAAGAGCACTACCACCTGGTGACTGGACGTTTAAAGACCCGAGTCTATGGGGTACATTCTCATTTAAACCTCCGCAGTGGCATCAGGGTAAAGACCTTAAAGAGGCAGTGGTATCTTTTCCACAGTCATAGTTTCTGCCACCTGGCTGCTAAGGGTCATAAGATCTCAGGCCCATGGGACTTGAGCATAGAGGAGGCCTGGACCTTTGAGTTACTATATAAAAGAACTCAAAACGAACCAAAGCACTTAAACACCAGGACACTTTATAGGCTTTCTGTACGTGAGGAAAAACAGTCAACTTTTACTATATTATGACACTTAAAGGCTAAAGTGAATGAACACTAGGTCAAGATAGAAATGAAGGCGAACCCTTCTACTGTTCTTGTACCACCATGACATCAGCTACTAAGTTTGGACTCATTGGGAATTAGGAATCGGGGAAAGAAAGTAAGTGGTCATGGTGCCAGGTAAAGACCTTTATGGCTCATGTTATCACATTGGATAGTAGAAAACCCATCAGAACCTTTTTAAGGAATCGTCTGCATTTTCTTGGGCTTTCATAACAACGGACTACAAACAGGGATGCTTGAGCAACAGATGGGTCCCCTCACACTGTTGGGGGCTGCCAGCGCAACGTCAAGGGGGTGGCAGGTTTAACTCCTGCTGAATGCAGTGAAGAAGGGCTTTGTTTCTTAAGTAAAGGATAGCCGTCTTTATCAGGCCAGATGTCAGGCAGCATCACTCTCACACCACACGTTTGTCTCCGAATTTCTCCTTTTTATAAGGACACCTGCCACACTGTGAGAGAGCTTACCCAGTAACCTCTATTTAACTTTATGAAGATCTCGACTCCAAATAAGGCCACATTCTGGTAGATAGAGTGTCAATATGTCAATTTTGAGCGACAGAATTCAATCTGTAAAGGGAACTTTTAGGAGGAATTATATTGTCAAAGAAACAATTATTTCCTGGGTATTTAAGAAGAAGAAAAATATCCATTTAATATTATAAAACAGCTCTTGGATACTAGTAATCGAAAAGCAGGAAGTGTACTACTTCGAAAGCCCTCTAGCTCCCAGCACTCCTGTGGCTGTCTGTAGATGATAATGGACAGAGGTTCACCTTCCACAAGCCAGAGTAATGGAGATAAAAGGAGACAGGTACTGTACCTGGGGGCACGTTGGTTCTACTCTTAGGTAACTTCCTCAGTGGTCAGACTGAGAGCACCTCACCTGCCCACGGGGTGTCCATCATCGCTGTGGACTAGCAAGTTTCCTGCATCATCTGCTTAGCAGGTGCTCATCATCACTGTGGACTAGCAGGTGTCCATCATCACTGTGGACCAGCAAGTGCCTGTCACCACTGTGGACCAGTAGGTACCTGTCATCACTATGGACCAGCAAGTGCCTGTCACCACTGTGGACCAGTAGGTACCTGTCATCACTATGGATCAGCAAGGGCCTGACATTACCGTGGACCAGTAGGTGCCTGTCATCACTGTGGAAAAGCAAGTGTCCTGCATTGCCTGCTTAGCAGATGCTCATCATCATTGTGGACCAGCAGGTGTCCTGCATCACCTGTTTAACAGGTGCTCATCATCACTGTGGACTACCAGGTGTCCATCATCACTGTGAACCATCAGGTGTCCTACATCACCTGCTTATCATCACTGTGAAACAGCAGGTGTCTATCATCACTGTGGACCAGCTTGTGTCCTGCATTGCCCGTCCTTCCTTTCTAAGTAGGGCATGGTTGAGCTTGTACTGGGCCTGCTACACTGGGTCTTAGATGTGTGTTGGTCAGCAGGTGCCTGGTCCTTTTTAATTCACAGAGCATCATGAATGCACCCTAGACCCATTGGAGAGGCCATTGTGCCCATCCTCAAGGATTACAGATTCAATCAGCAGTGATCTAGTGGTGATTGTGTCTAAGGAGGAAGAAGAATGCATCACAGATATGCTGATTAGGAAGGCATGTAGGAAGAGTGTGTCTGCTGTTCCAGCCTCCTTGTCAATAAAGATAACCAATAAAACGCAAGCGGAAGCAAAGCCAAAGGTTTAAGAGATGGGAGCATCAACAAGGCTCTTGTTTTCCATAAGCAGAAGTGTGCTGAAAGCCAGTTCCTCCTAGGAAGCCGTGAAGGTGAAAGGACACTGGCTTCTTGACCTGTGAAAGGGATGTTGTATGCAAACCACATTATTTGTTCTGAAGAGTTTTATTTTCATTTTTATTTAATTATTTATTTATTTTTTGGATTTTCGAGACAGGGTTTCTCTGTGGCTTTGGAGCCTGTCCTGGAACTAGCTCTTGTAGACCAGGCTGGTCTCGAACTCACAAAGATCCGCCTGCCTCTGCCTCCCGAGTGCTGGGATTAAAGGCATGCGCCACCACCGCCCGGCAAGAGTTTTATTTTTTAAGATTTATTTATTTTTTATTTTATGTGTATGGGTGTTTTGCCTGCATGTCTGTCTATGCACCATATGTATGCAATACTTGTGAAGGCCGGAAGAGAACATCGGGTTCCCTGGACCTAGAGTTATAGACGGTTGTGGGCTGTGATGCATGAGGGTGCTAAGAATTCAGTCTATAGTAAGCACACCTTAGAATAAGCATTGGAGAAACCAGGACTGTCAATCAACAGCAGTAAATAAATGCCGCCTAGCCACCTGGAATGCCAGAATGAAAAATGATCAATCATCCTGGTGATTCTTGTTTATCTATCTGGAGCCAGTCTCCATGTGAACCCCCGCCCCAGTATTCTGAAAGTGTTCAGGCCCCAGTCCTGCTATGAACGGGACACACCGCTATGTATGAGGCTCCATGAATTTTGATTCCTCCACCAATAGAATAGATCCTTATGCTTCTTATCACAGATCCTTCTCCTAGTCTCCGGTCCTGAGCTCTGTTTATCAGGCAATAGAATTCATTCATATTATAAAGGCCACAGGTCATAAACTATGCTATGTTTAAACGTGTAAGAAAAACCATTCATAAGGTCAGTCTCTGGAGGACTAAAACCAAGTGCTTGCAAAGATGTCACTGTCTCAAGCTCCACTCCTCACCTTTTGTGGATTGTCCCCCAACATCCAAGACTTGTTGGGGGTAAGTTGGGGTGGGGTATGGGAGCATGGGGTATGGGGGAGGTTCCTAACACCTGGCTTCTTTGGAAGAACAGCTAGTGATCTTAATCACTCAGCCATCTTTTTCTGGCCTTGTTTTGAACTATAATTTATATTAATTCTTATTCATATTCACCCCTCCCTTTTTTCTGTATTGAAGAGTGAGTTAGAACCTAGAACATTCTAGGTCAGCACTCTCCCATGACATTAAATTCTTAGCCTCTTTGACCTGAAATTTGAAAGAAAAATGAAGGGCTCTTTGCTTGGTGGCTCTAATCTGGTATTTTCTACAGTAGCTACCATTTTCCTAGTTATTAACTTCATGTGTTGCTAGAGCTTGTTTAATACTTAAGAAGCATGCAAGAGTTCCACGGGCTGAGACACACTTGAAAATAAAAACTGTAGGTCAGCCATTGGTTATGCTGGAAATGCCCTAGCTGCTTCACTTATTTTTGCAGTGAAAAAATTATTACAGAAAAAAAATACAGTGATGCTTAGGGGTCTAATAACTGCTTCCATCTGCTACTGCTGGCCCAAGGAAACACAGTATTATAGGGTGTTCAGAGCAAAAAGATGGCAGACCTCATATCACCATTATAATGGCAGAGGAATGCAAGTCTACAGAGGCTGAATACATGTTCTAGTTGCCAAGTATCAGCCAGTGACAAGTACTACACTTTAACATAGCCAGTAACTGTGTGTGTCTGCGACTATCTGAAACTCAACCTAAGAAGGCTCATTTCTGATCATTGTCAGCCTCATCTTGCAGTCACTGGACATCATACCTACAGCGAGGCAGCCATCTTCATTCTGTCTGGTCCTGAGGAAATCAGGACCAGTGACTAGGAGCCTGAGGGACCCAGTTTGTTAGTTTGACATGAAAATAGGAGGTAAAAAAAATGGCAGGTGGTGAATAAGTTATTGAGGGGGTCCCCATGTGATCATCTACCCTAATTGCAAAAACACATTTTGAAGAGCATGGTTTTCTGATACACTGGGAAAGAAGTATTCTCTGAGTATATGACTTTCATTGGAACTGAAGGGCTAATTTTAGAAAATTTTTGTAAATAACTATCTGTGAAAAACTCCACATCAGAATGGAAGCAGCAGGGGTTACTGATTTACAAACAGGAAGGTTGTGAGCAGGGTACGACTATGGACCTCCACCAATTCAGCCTTTGGCCATAGAAACTTTCAGTTAATAAATCTCAAACTAATTTAAGTAACCTCATCAGCACAACGGAATGTAAATTTTCCTTGCCAAGTAGGGTGAGTGATGAGGTCGCAAAATCATAAGAACCCCATTCTACAGTTCACCAAAACTCATTTTTCAAATTCAATGTCTTATTTAGATCTTGGAGAAGCCCATAAAATTGAAATTGATTCTTGCTCTTATTTTACACATGATGACTTTTGGACTCATGGGTTCCAAGTGAGTAATCCAAAGATATCTATCTATGTAGTGATCTGGGATGGAGCTCAGAATTCCTCCCAAGAATCCCAAATATTTCTACTAATAACACATTATCTCCCTACACATATAAGATCAGTTTCAAAGGCCTGGAGAAATGACCCAGCACTTAAAAGCACTGCAGGCTCTTCCAGAGAACCTAAATTCTGTTCCTAGCACCCACACATGGCAGCTCACAACTGCCTGCAACTCCAGTTCCAGGGATCCAAAGCCCTCTTCTTGCCTCCACAGACATGTATAACCCCACCCGCCATGCATACCTATAAACAACATTATTTAAATCCTAAAATAATCTATTTCAATAGATGAGAAAACTCTAAGAGGATAAGAGATCTGAGCAGAAAATGAAGTACTCAGCTCAAGGCGAACATCTATTTAGGACCTGGTCCAAGAAGAGAAATGATGCAAGCCTGCAGATAAAAGAAGTCATTAAAAGAAAGGTTTGCTTATTAGGAAGAGAATTTGATCAGGAGTATGTAATTGCTCAATAAGCAGATATGGACCAAGAACATCATGTGTAACTATACTGACTAGACCAAGATGACAACCAGAACGCTTCTTGCATGAAGAGTTCCCAATATACCACCTGTCTGCAACTTCCATTTTCATTACCATCCTGTTTGACTTTCAAACCAGGTACTTTTTAAGACAATTTCTCATCCTGCTTATTCTACTCTCCCATGGGTGTTTCATCATAGAGTCTGAACTTTGGGGAAACCTCTCAGTAAGGGAGACTTTCACTAGAAAACTTATTATTGAATCAAAAAGGATGTCTGAGTTTTCTCCTGGATACAAGGATTTTAATTTCATTTTCTTGAGATTTGATTTGCCAACTTTTCCTTAGTGAGTAATATGCTTAAGCCACTAACAATCCTTAACAGTGTATATTGCTTACATACTCATTAACATAATGAATTATAAAATATTTGTTGTCTTTACCATGTCATAAAGCCTATTGCATTTTTCTCATCACGACCATGAATCAAATGAGAAGACTGGAACCAAAGGGACTCACAAATGTCACCATGGTTATTTCAGCTGTATCCCCAAGGGCAATGTGTGTTGAATGAAGGCTTCGTCTCCGGCAGTGGCACTGCTGGCATGTGGTGGAACCCTTAGAATGTAGCAGCTTCTGGAAGGCTGTGAAATAAGTGGAGGCAAGCCCTCGAAAAGGATATGGGTCCTAGCCCAACCGCTGCACTTTTTGCTTCTGGCTCCCAGGACTGAGGTCCCCATGCTGAATGTCCCCACCTTCATGTGCTGACTTCCCACTGGCTCTACAGCAGTAAGAAGAACTGACCCTGACTGAAACTCACACTGTGAGCTGATGAGGGACAGTGGTCTGTATTTTGTCAATTATATTTTGAATAAACACTAATTGGCCAGTAGCCAGGCGGGACAACCAGACATGAAGTAGAGGCGAGTCAATGAGAACAGGAGAATTTTGGGAAGGAGGAAACCCATTCCTCTGCAGTCTTGTCCAGACACAGAAGAAGCAAGATGTGACTACGCTGCTGAAAAAGGTACTGAGCCATGTGGCTAACATAGACAAGAATAATGGGCTAATGTAACTTATAAGAGTTAATAAGAAGCCGGAGCTAATGGGCCAATCAGTTTATGATTAATGTAGACCTCTGTGTGATTTCTTTGGGACTTAACAACTGTGGGAACCAGGCAGGACAGAAACCTTGGACAGTAGTGGGCCAAGACAAACCTTTCGTCATTTGTTAGGGGTTGGTTTAGGGTCTTCTGTTCTGACTACGGGAAATGGATGCAGACAAAAGTGCTAAAGCTCTTGATTTCACACAGCTGGCCAGTTCTAGTGAGTTTTGAGGTCTATGTGACTCCAAGGTCAGCGATTCCAAGGGATTGGGTCAGAGGCTCTGCTGGCTTTACCCTGCACACATAGTGTATGCCAAGGTCACCCTGGCACCAAATCTTTGCAAGGATGTGTGTATAGGAGTATGATTTGAATTTGTCTATATCCCTTTGTTTCCTGCTGGTTCTCTGCAGTTTCACAGTACGTGCATGGTTCAGGCCCTGGCCCTTTCTGGCCTGCTGCTTCTCTCAGGGTCCATAAGCTGCAGTGCTTAGCATCCCTAAGGATCACACTGAAAGAGCAGGCTGTCACCCACATCAGTCCTGAAGCCATTCATGCCATGCAAACAGGTACGTCCCTGTCCCTCTCCCAGCTTCCTGTTTCTCCATCCATCTCAGCCTCAGCCCACAGATATTCCATCTGGAATGAATGCCAATGAAAGGGCCTGGTATGATTTCTGCAGGGGGGCTTTCTGGCCTACCCAGTTTAGGATATCCCACTTGGCTAGCATGGATAATGACCGAGGTAAAGTCTCCGAAGCCTGCACAATTAAATAGTGTCCCAATAGATGCTGAAATAATTATTCCCTTCTACTACTGTAATTGTTCATTATTAAGTAAACAGAACATATGCATACATTGAAATAACTAAAACAACTCAATGAGAGTTTCCATAGCAATAGAGATAAAATTGAGCTCCTTGCCTATGTATGGTGTGGTGGTTTAAATGGGAATGGTCCCCATAGGCTCAACTATTTGAAATTTTCGTCATTAGGGAATGGTGCTACTTGAGAGAGATTAGAATGTGTGGCCTTGTTGGAGGACATGTGCCACTGAAAGTGGTTTTGGAGTTTCAGAAATCCAAGTCAGGCCCAGTGGCTCTCTCTTTCTTCCTGCTGCCTGAAGATCCAGGTGGAGGACACTCAGTTCCTTCTCCAGCACCATGTCTGCCTGCATGCTGCCATGTCACACTGTGACAATAATGGACTAAACCTCTGAAAGTGTATGCGAGTCTCAATTAAATGTTTTCTTTATAAGAGTTGCCATGGTCAGCAATAGAACACTGACTGAGATACTGTGCAAGGCTAATTGATAATAACTCTTGACCCTCCAAACAATTCTGCCAACAACGGGAGATAAAGCAACAAATGGCAGAGAGAAATGAACTTCCAGTTCACTACTGTGAACAATTGTGATTACAGACGAACAGTCATTCTGTAAATAGTGGAGGGACAAGTGGATAACCACCTAGAAAAGTAACAAGAGTTCACAACTTATGACAAAAATAAATCCTATCTTGATCTAATATTGTACATGAGAGAAAAAATAGAAGACAACAATTAAAAATAAATATTGACATAGGAAATGTTCCTAAATAGATTCTATAAATCACTAATTTCCCTCTATTGAAGGCAAAAACAATCATGTATATCCTTAATATAAAGAATTACACATATTGATAAAAGTCATGCAGATTAATGAGAAGCTTAAATGGCAGATTAATTCATAGAATAAAAATATGTATGAATGGCTCTTAAAATAGAAACATGCTCTTCTTTCTTGACAAGAGAAATGCAAGAAGATGTTATGTTATGGGACTGGAAGCCAAGATGAGTCTATGATCTAGTCTTGATAAAAGTTAAATATTGTAAAGATCAAAATATGGGGTAATGCATGATGTTAATGGGTGTGTAAGCACATACACTATTCCTGGGTATGAGTGTGTAAGCAGCATACACTGTTCTGAATTTTTGGTGAAAGTTTTGACCTATTACTCATTAAAAAATTTTTGGCAAATCCAACTGCAAAAATCAAAGGAAAATAGTAGTATCAAAGTGAAAAGTGGATATATCTTTCAATTTGACATCAGTTTTTCTTAGGGAATTTTATCTTACTGAGAGATTTCCACAGACCACAGACTACTGAACAGTTCTCAATTGCAGCATTGTTATTTTGGTGCTATCAAAGATTAAAAATAAGTTAAATGCCCATCAACAGGGAATCAGTTAATATTATCCACTAGTCAACCATCATTCATATGCAAATGCAATAAATAATGAAGTAGTTCACATGACGGCTTTGGAAACATCATTAAGCTAAATTATGGCTAATTTTTGAGAGAAAGAAGCCAGGATGAAGCTAACATGTCTCATGCTTTTATCTGTGTAGCACGAGACCATTTGCCGTTGCTATGATGACATAGCTGGCAGATACCATATGAGGTAAGGGAGGTTTATTGTGTTTCACAGTTTGAGCATACAGTCCATCATGGTGGGGAAATCTTGGCCACAGAAGTAGCTCTAGCTTTGGTAGCAGGAGAGTGAAGTGCCTGGGTAAGTTGTATCCACCGTAAGGAAGTAGTAGGATGAATGTTTTTCTTAGTCCACTTCCTTTAATTCCATCAAGGACCCTAACTCATGGCAGAGTTCCACTTACATTCAAAGTAGATCTTCTTTACTCAGTTAAACCTTTCTGGGAATATCTGCCTAGACACACCCAAAGGTGTGTTTCCATGGTGAGTCTAAGTCCAGTATAATTCAATGTTAACAATTAAGACTAACCATCACATAGTTACAGAAGGGATAAATGATTCAAAAGAAATCTCTGATGAGATCTTCCAGTTAATGGAAAAGGAAGGGGAGGATCAAAGATGCTCTGAGTCCCTGTCAAACTTCACCATTAACAAAGAATGGTACATCCAAGTTAACTGGTGGTAACTTTTTCTCCCTCGAAGGATGCCAAGCTTCTAAGTGAATGATGGGAATTCAGAGATTAGCTGTAGTTCTCACCCTGGATGAACTCATTTTAGATGAGTGGGGATAGCAAATTACGGGTGTGGAGAAGCAGAATGACAGGTCTAGACTCAGGGTGATATGGGATCACCCGTGTGTCAGAATGATGGAAAGGGGTACAGAGATGGATGCTTCAGTTGCATGGTAGATGAAGGCGGGAGTCTGTCACATCACAGAAAGATGGTGAAGAAAAGCTCTTGAGAATCAGTGTGACCAGGGGCTCAGAATGAACAAGTGCATGACAACACACAGAGGGTGTATTGCAGTCCAAAGTACATGACAGACAAGGTCGGTAGCCTCATTGTCCTAGAGGAAACAAACAGCTTCATGTGAGCAAATGCCATGTTGTTGTAGGGAGAAGTAAGAACCAGGGCTGTGTCAGTGAATGGAGCTAATGGTCACAGTACAGCTTTATCATCCAGGGCGTGTCTCCTTGAGGAGGGGCTGTTTGGTTAGAGATCCGAATCTGAAAAAACCCATCAGGAAAGACTGAGAGGGTGTACTCGTTATATTTCTTTTGCTGTAATACAACATCAACACCAAGGCAACATGCAGATGGCAACTTTGGGGCTTATGGCCTCACTGGGTTACAGTCCCTGATGGCAGAGTGGAGACAGCAGGTGTAATGGATTCTGTCCCTTTAAGGGAAAGCCATGCCCACTCCCTCTCTGTCTGCAACTCTGCAGACCCTCGGTTTTCAGTCTCTCTGTCCCGTCCCCCCCTGGCCCCCCCCACGCGCTCGGGGGAGGGGGGGGGGGGCCTCCCGCACTCCCCCCCTCCCCCCACACTTCTCCTCTTCCCCTCTCACTCTCTCTCACTCCCCCTCTCTCTCTCTCTCCCCTTCTTCCCTTTCCCCTCCATAATCCACCTAATAAATGTTTATAACTTTACTATCCATCTGGTCTCATGTACATGCCATTACCTGTACCCACTGCCACCATTTGCCACACGGTCACCTGTGCCAATACCATAACAGTAGGTGTTCAACATTTGGCACAAGTAGAAGCTGAGGGATCACACTTTGAACCCAGAGCACAACAGAGTTAGTGAACAAGTAACGGTGCAGGGCATTTGAAACCTCACGGTCCAGCCCCCAGTAATATTCTTCCTCCAGCAGGGCCACATCTTTTAAGCTTCCCCAAACCAAACCACCAACTGGGTACCAAGTATTCAAATGCTCAATAGTATAGGAGTGGGCAATCTCATTTAAGCCATCACATTCCATTTGCTGGTACCCCATAGCCGACAAGCCCCAAAGAAAATCACGCAGAGAGTCTACATTAGGTTATAAACTGATTGGCCTATTAGCTCAGTCTTCTTACTAGCTCTTGTAACTTATATTAACCCATTGTTTTTATCTATGTTAGCCACATGGCCGGTACCTTTTCTCAGCTGGGACAGGGACACATCCTGCCTCTTCGGTGGTCTGTGCAGGAGTGCCAAGAGAGCTTCCTGCTTCCCAGAATTCTCCTGTTCTCACCTCTACTTCCTGTCTGGTTTTCCCCCCTATACTCCCTGCCTGGCCAATCAGCGTTTATTTAAAACATGATTGATAGAATACAGAATTGTTCCCCACCACTCCTGTCTTCAAAGTGCTTATTAGGAGGGCTCATTAAGCTCTGCTTACAATGTTCAATCTCTTTTATAGCCCAAAGTCCCAGAGTCTTCTATCTTCATCTAAAAAAAAAAAAAAGCCATCCTTGTTACAGTAATAACCTACTCATAGTACCAATATCTGTGTCAGTCACTTTTCTCTTGCTGTGATAAAACATCAGGCCAAGACAACATGGACGAGGAAGTGTTTATTTGGGACATGGTTATAGAGGGTTAGAACCCATGATGCCAGGGGCAGCAGGGGCAGGCATGCAACTGAAGCAGACGTTGAAGGTTCACATTGTGAAACACAAGCATAGAGAGTGAATTGGAAATAATGCATGGCATTTGAAACCTCAAAGTACCCCCCCGGCCGTGACATACCTCCTCCTGTAAGGGCCACACCTCCTAATCCTCCTAATCCTTCCCAAGCAGTTCCACCAACTGGGGACCAGTTCTTCAAATGGCAGAATCTGTAGGAGCTTCTCACTGAATCCACCACAGTGTGTGGCAATAAAGCAGAAAGGGCAAAGGTGGGTCTCAGTCTAGTTAATTCAAGGATAAGAGCTTATCTTCAAGGAGGGGACAATAGGAAATTAATCTCAGGGGAGATTTTTAAAAGTGGTGCTATGGTTTGAGTGATAATTGTCCCCTCTAAGTTTATATGTTTAAAAACTTCTTCACAAGACAGGAGTGCTGTCTGAGAGATTGTGGAACCTTCAGGAAGAGGGTGCCTAGCTAGGGGAAGTAGATTGGATAGAGGTGAACCTTGAGGGTCATATCCTGGTTTTGCTTCCAGCCGCCGACTCTCTGCATTCTGGTAAACTACCTTTGTGTAAAGCAGCTGTCTTCTGCTCTCCTCAACACAAACTGATTTGTTGGGGCCACCATACCTTCCATGTCACAGTGGAGCATATGCCAAAAATAAATTCTTCCCCTCAAGTCATTTCTGGCATGCATTCTGACTCAGCCATGAGAAAATTAACAAACATAGTAGATGGAAGCCTGATGGTGCAATATAATGATTCTGGACTTAAATTTGGTTTCTTTGGTCATGGGAAGCCATCGAAGTGAAAGGAAAGATGGGGTTTGATTCGTGTTTTTATAGTATCAGTCCTGCAGGGGGTGATAGACCAGGACTTGGGACAGGGAGTACACTGAGAAACCTCTTCAGTAGCCCAAGGTATTGATGGTCGGATATTAGCCAGGTATAGCAAGGGTGGAGAAGAAGGGAAACTTCAGAATTAGAATCTATAGCCTGTAGTTGAACCATAGAGAAAGAGAGTCAGAGAGGGACCCTAGGCAACTCTTAGGCTTTTGTTCAGCAACTGACTACTTAGTGTCTTCTGCAGAGGGAAGGAGTTTGGGAAGTGGTTTGGGACAAAGGCTGGGTCATTATGTTCATCTTTAAATAACTCCATGGGATTAAAATTTTATCATACTAGAAAATGAGTAAACAAACAAACAAACAAACAAAAAACGGGGGAAAGACAGGTTGTATAGTTGAGATAATTAGACCAAAAAGAAATTTGGCCTTTCTTTGTAATAAAACGTAATAAACATTGCTTTGGATGCTGAACTGTAATTCTCTATTGTAATTCTGAAGTGACACTTATGCTTTCATCGTTAGAGATAAAGGAATGAGGCACAGTGGGCTTATTAATATGATCAAGGTCATATTGAACAAACATAACAGCAAAACCCAGGGACAATGGTTTAAGCAATATGAGTCCACATCACTCATGTTTTCTCTTGTTCTTGCCTCTTCTTCCTTTTCCAGTTCACCATTTGACATCTGTGATTTATCTACTTTGTATCCCTATATTTGTAACATAAACCACATATGTTATTTAAAAAATACATTTAAGGAGTGGACAGTACCAGGGAGTGTGTGATACACTCTGGAGGCTGAGATAGATCAACAGGTCAGCCTTGTCTACTTAATGAGATGTAACAGGGCAGGGATTAATTTAAGTGACTTCCTGAATATGTAAAAAATGTTTTCAACATGTAATTGATAGGAAAAATGTTTCCAAAGTTACAAGTTCAATGTTATTCTCATACAAGATCTTCAAACTCTAGGGTGAAGTTGGCACTCACAGTGCCTCTCAGCTCACCAGCCACATTTTACACGCTCAGTAATGTCATCGGCTTGCACCTGTCATAATGTCCAGCACAGGGGCAGCGCCTGCCCTTCTTTCCAAGGCAGTATTCAATGAAAATGTCTGGAGGCAAGGACCATTACCTATAAAAACCTTACAGACGATCCCTGAATGGTAATAGATATTGGAAACTTAACAAAAATTAGCAATGGAGACAGGATGGAGAGGGGAAGGAGGTAGACTCAATTGCAAGCTATTTCTGGCTCTTTCCCTTCTTTCTCCAGACGGGTACCCCATCACTCTCCTTGCTTCTCTTGCATTCTCCTGGAGAATGGACAGAAGTGGAAAACAATAGGTGCCTAACACTCTTCTTAATGTTATCACTCTGAGCACCTCAAGCCATCCAACTTCAGGTCTCTCTATGCTTAAACACATGACATACAACCAGGATGCGGTTAAGGATCCACAATGTCTTCCTGCGTGATGACAATGGTATCAGAAGTATAAATGCTAACATCTTCAGAACTTAGGAGCTCTTTTCAAAGTTCCTAATGTCTCCGAGGAGCAAATCTTGCCTCTCCAAATCCATCTGAATTAGACAGAAGATTTCTTTCTTTCCAACACGAATAATATTTCTGCTTACATGTAGGTCAGAGCCAGACAAACGGCTCTTGTGTCTGCAATCTATTTCAGACTTGGCTGTCATGACAACCGTGGGATTGGGCCCAGGTGTCTTCTGTCTTCTGACACACAGACAGCAAGTTTGTAGGCCCGGCTGTGTCTGAGGAGTGGCACTTAGGCGGTGCCCTGGATGACTCAGCCTACGCTTCTCTGCAGGGTGTCTGACCTAACTGACTGCAAAGAGCCTATTCTTGGTGATCACTTATCATTTGGATGAGGACAGGCATGCAGGAGCTTGGTTGGGGTTGCTTACAGGCCAGGTTTCCTTGGGGGCTGCACGGGGATGGGAAGAATGAGTGAGGGGCATCCTCCAAGGCATGTTAGATCCTCCAAAGCAACTTGACTGATTTTCAGTGTTCTGGGCTCTCATTCTTTTTTTTTAAATTATGTTTTCAGTTAAAATAGAATTATATTAACACAACCCCCCCACACACACACATACCTCTCTTCTTTCCAGAGGCACATCCCACCATCTCTGGATTCTCTCCCATTCTGGAATCTCTCTCCTGTCCTCCCTAACTTTCAAGTTGATAGCCTCCTTTTCTTCTAATGTGTTTGTGTGTATGTACAAATCTGCTGAATTGGTTCTTTGGTGATAGTGCAAATATGATTTCAAGGCTGACCACTCTACATTTGATAATCAATAATGGGGTGGGGGGCTCATGCCTGGGAGAGGCTACTTGTCCTTCTGCCAACAGTCATTACTTACCTACAATTCTTTGTCTAGGGGTTGGAACCCTTGAAATAATCTCCCTGTCGTGTTAACAAATCCACGGATCCTTCTATTGTTTCTGTTGTAAGTCAGTTCTAAGGGAGACAGTTTAATAGCAGACTTTGTGGGATTCTGACTCTTAAATTCTTAATCCTTCTCTTCTGGGGTGTTCTCCGTGTCATAGATGCAGGAGCTATGAGGCAGATGTATCCACTGGGGCTGGGGCCCCAAGAACTGTTGGTCTCTATATCATGTCCTGCATGATTTTCTGTTATGGTTTCCATTTTCTGCAGAGAAAGGCTTCTTTGATGAGGGTTGGGAGTTACACTTGTCTGTGGGCCTCAGGATAAGATTTAGGGTGCACTAAGATGTGCTCATCTAACAAAGTGCTTCTTTTCTTAGGTCCATGGCCTCACTATCCCCAATAAGCTGGCTAGGTTTCCAGTATCAGCCATTCTTATCCAAGGGCACAGGTTCTGAAGTAATGGCCAAAGAGGGCAGTGCTGGATCGCCTCCTATGCTACTCCCAGTTGTCTATCTGCAGGTCCACTCAGCTTGGAATTCCACTGGGGCATGGAACACATCTTCCCTCCAGTGTGACCAGAAGGTCATTAGTCTTAGACCTGTGGTTCTCATGTTGTATTGCGTAACAGAATCATCCAAGGACATTGAAACACCCAAGATCACCCGGCAAAACCATGTCTTTATTATAAAAGTATCTAGCCAAGACTGTGAAGTGAATATATTGGTGGGTCTTAAGTTCCCCAGGGGATTTCCATGTTTAAGCAGTACAGAGGCAGGGACACACAGGATGAGCTTGGGAAGGCCTCTAGCATTTCATAACTTAGAGAGATCAACTTTCATAAGCACACACCATCATGGAATTTATTTAAGGATCTAAAGCCAGTGATTAAGAAATTTTTGTTGTTTTTAAATATTACAAAGATTCATGAATGCTTATATGGTAGCTCAGGCGGTGTAGGGGCTCGCCACCAAGCTTGAGGACATGATTCGTCAGTCTCCTTGGAGTCATAGTAATAGGAGAGAACTCACTCATGCAAAGTTGCCCTTTGACCTCCACATGTAGCCTGTGCCATACAGACCCACATCAGACACACAAATGAAAGAATGTTTTAAAAAATCCCCATATTACAAATTCATTTGCTTATGTGACCCATAGTTATTGACATCAGCCATGCTACAAGTTAAAGCTACTATTATTTCTTATTTATTTTTAACACAGAAATGCCCCAAACACGCAGCTTGCGAGGCGACAGCACAATGGTGTCTCAGACATGGACCCTTTGGGAAAGCTTATCCCAAATCACAATAGGGCCTGAAGATCCATCCTTTCATCTAACCGTGATGAGAGTCGTAACTCAGAGACTTGCTCTATGCCATTCCATCCTGACTACGCCTGAGCTTGTCTGATTTTCTGACCCTCCGTGATGGCCCAAGGACCTTGGCATGCTTGGAGAACTGCCGAGCCACCCCTTTTTCATGATCTTGAGGAAACTACAGGACTTTTTCCTTGGATGCAAGGAATTCCTTTTTCTACTCATGGTTCAGACTTTCTGAACTACGGACACACTGGACAAAGGTCTTAGCAGAAAACACAGACTCATCAATTTCTAGTTCCTGGAAAACTATAGAGTGAGGGAGCATTTTCCAGCATGGCCTTTTCTTCCTCTGGACTTTGTGATTTGCTTTCAGTGGGGGCTTCATATGTCGACCGGGCCAGTCTCCAACTCCTGAGTTCAGAGTATCCTCCTGTGTCAGCAGGCATGCATGACCATGTTAGGCTCACTTCTCACTTTTGCATTTTATCCATCAGTTTAAAGATGTGTGAAAATATTAGTTTATTAGGCTCACAAAATGATAACTAATTGCTTATTATGCATTAGACGTCGTGTCACAAGACTGCTGTTGACTCTTTGGATTCTTAGGCCCTTCTAAGTTGTGAGTTATTGGCTCCTCAATTGTATCAATAAGGTAAATCCAGCAGATGATAAAACCTTGCTCAGGTGAGTGTGAGAAGTTAACATAGAGGGTAGGTGGTGGTTATGTCTCTCCAGAGCCCTAGATCTGGAATTCCATGCATGGCCTCTGTGAGCAGTCAGCCATCATAGATTGTGCTGAGTGTACGTGTTGGGGCTACTTTTGTACAAAACTAAAGGGAACATGGATGGACACACACACACACACAGAGGCACACAGAGACAGAGAGACAGAAGAGAGAAGACACACAGAGACAGAGACAGAGACACAGAGAGAGATTCACGCAATGACCTCCCAAGTCCCTTTGCAGGGTGTCTGCCTTTGCCTCACATGGCCTCCAACATTCTATGAGACCCTGGTGCAGCCCTCTGGGAACCCCTCAACCTTGCATACCCACATTAGACAGCAACCCACGGATGGAACGACAGTGCTGTTCACCTTTAAGGCAGGCCTTCCTGCCTTCAGAGACACGCTCAGAGGGCTCTTTCCTAGGCAATTCCAACCCACATAAGTTGTCAATAAAAAGCAGCAATCCCATGAGCTATCATTTTTGAAAAATAAAAAAAGCTTAAGTTCTAAGATGCATGGATAGAAAAACCCCTAAGCTAGAATGTTTAGCTTAGAAAAAATATAAAAATAAAGACTGCCACCAAAGCCTGTCTAGAACCTAGAGACTATTCACCATAGTCCCCAAATGCTGGAGCAGACTCCTCTTTCTTCCCTCCCAGAGACTCATAATGTCGCTCAGACTGGTTTCCCTAGTTTCCCACTCAGTGTTAATGTTAGGGTAAGTTCTACTTTAAACAACCTCCAAGTCAACATTTAGCTTGTGATATTTGTCTCTCTTGAAGCGAGCGACAGGATATTAGGTAACCTTTATTGTCCTATCACATTCTATCATCAGAATCTGCTACAGTTGCTGATATTCCTTATTATTGATCAATTTAACATTTTTGATAATTGTGATTTCTGACATTGCTCATTCTTGCCGCAAGTGTGTGTCTCTGTGTCTATCTGTAGCTCCCTTTCCATATCCCCCTTCATTGCTAGGATCTATGATTTTATTACATTTTTCTGGGCCCAGCTTTTCAAGTGTTTTCACCACTTCTCTTTGCACTCGCTCCCCTTTGTCTGTCTGTCTGTCTATTATGTTTGTGATCTTTTTCTTTCTGCCTCTCTGTCCAGCTTCAGTGTAAACGTCGCTCTGCTCACACCTCCCTCTCTTTGGTCTCATGGTCATCAATATGCTATGAATGGCGTGCTGTTCATTTGAGTGCAGCTCCTGTCTTCCGCTGTGATCTCCCACTTTGACTCCTGGGTTATTTGCTGTGTGGCTGAATCTGTAAATACTCGGGGAATCGTAACCTAAAGGTGTTTGCTGTTTCTCGACTGATATCCTTGTGGCCAGAGACCATCCTATGCTTGCTTTCTAACTTCTGAGTTGACTTGGTTTTGCTTTCTGTCCCAGAGTTTCATCAGCACCATAAATGGGCAACATCAGTCACAGGGAATTTAAGGGGTCTGTATGAGAGTCTCAGAATGTGTTTAAAAAATACATGAATGAAAGCATTTCTTACCAAAGCTCAGTCTCCATGCTGATGTGGCTGTTGCTTATGTGGAGATTTTGTGGGGTGGAAGTCCAGATCCACAGTGCAACAAAATGGCCAGATCTACTACAAGTCCAGATCCACAGTACCTCAAAATAGCCAAATCAACTACAAGTCCAGATCCACAATGCCACAAAATAGCCAAATCAACTACAAGTCCAGATCCACAATGCCACAAAATAGCCAGATCTACTACAAGTCCAGATCCACAACAACACAAAATGGCCAGATCTACTACAAGTCCAGATCGACAGTACCTCAAAATGGCCAAATCAACTACAAGTCCAGATCCACAATGCCACAAAATGGCCAAATCAACTACAAGTCCAGATCCACAATGCCACAAAATGGCCAGATCTACTACATTTTAAAGCAAGTTTCTTTCAGGATACTGTGCCCACAAAAATATTCAGTAGAGTTGTGACACTGGGTACACGTGAGAGATGATGAGATGGGGTAGGCTTGCTTCAAGTTTCTCTTCTCTGCCCACTGCCTTTAGGCAGTTTGTTTAATCCCCCCTCCCATTTTTGCAGAGTGTGGTGGGGTGTGAAACTCGGGGAGAGGTTTCTAATCCCCAGAAGGCTCTAGAATGGTGCTCAGGGTCACCTGACAGTCCCCATGTGTGTCACCTGACAGTCCCCATGTGTGTCTCATCTTGTTGCTTTTACCCCCGCTATGAAAGGGCAGCTGGACTTCCAGCTGACCATCTTGCTTACCCAATAGAGACAGCCAGCTGTAGGAAAGCAGAGCATGGAAACAAGTCAGAAAAGAAACTGCTTGGCATTTCTTTATAGCTTAACTCATCAGGCGCCCAATAACAAAATGCTTTTCCTCTTGTCACGGGCTCGGCAGCTTTGATCCGGAAATCCCAGGTGCCTAAGTGAGGGGTAGAGCTATGAAAATTCAAACAGAATGACATTTTCCAAGGAGAATTGGATTAGTGGAGGGGAAAATGCTGCCAAGACGAAAACCTTTCAGGATGGGGGAACGATAAAGTGCACCGGCAACATCATACCTTCAGCACGACTCCCTTCACAGTGAAGGGATGTGACCTTTGTGTGAAGGAAACCTGGGCTCCGCCACAGACATTTCGCTAATGCTAATGTTCCCTTACCCAGCTGCAAAATCCATCTGCGCCCTTCAAGTACTTTTCTCCTCCTTCCTGCTCTGGTTATTTTTCCGGGCACGCTTCTTAAACTGCCAGAACTCAGTATGATTTTACAACCTGGAGCCAAACTTCGGAAGCTTGAAGAAGAGCCGAGAGGCAGATGCAAGTGTGAGCTGACCTCTTTCTC
The DNA here is from genome assembly GCA_028555095.1 of Dicrostonyx torquatus. NCBI lineage: Eukaryota > Metazoa > Chordata > Mammalia > Rodentia > Cricetidae > Dicrostonyx > Dicrostonyx torquatus. The sequence continues at coordinate 3,650,308 of JAQHUG010000018.1, read as the reverse complement.
TCTCTCTCTCTCTCTCTCTCTCTCTCTCTCTCTCTCTCTCTCTCTCACACACACACACACACACACACACACACACACACACACACAGCTGTCAAGATAAGGGAACCCTGGGCTCTGCTGGTGTTGGAAAAACGGCTTAGCCTCACCTGAACTCATTTCCTGCTGGAAAGGCCTCTTTAGTTGGCTGGGGTGCTGAGACAAGCTCTGCCTCTGGAGAACACGGGTTCCAGTTGCCTCTTCCTCCTGAATGCTGGGCTTGAAGGAACACCTCAGTGGTTGGCCTTCCTGAGGCAGTTTCCTGCCACCGAGTCCTGAGGGTGAGAAAATCAAAGCACAGGGAGTAGTTTGCTACAGAACTTTTTTCAAAATCTTTGGAAGCAGAGATTTTACAGAGGGCTTGCATGTCATTCTCTCTATAGATGAGGAAAAGGAGATAGAAACCTTTCCTTACCTAACACCTTAGGGACTGTAATTATGAAAGCAGAATTTGTATTTAGGTTTATTTTCATTTCAGGGGCCAGAATACACACACACACACACACACACACACACACACACACACACACGCACACATACTACTATATATCTGCATATATATTCATACATATACATATATGTGTCCCCACAGAGTAAGGACTTTATATATTAAATCTACTTCATTGTTCATGCTTTTATCGTTGTGCCTGTCCTAAGCTGGGGCTAGAGGCGTTTTGTTACTTGCTTATGAATGACAGTTATGGGACTTTTATTTGTTTTTCTGGTCTTGAATTCACTACGTGGCTGAGGATAGCCTTGAACTTTTGATCCTCCTGTCTGTACTTCCCCAGCGCTGGAATTACATGCCTGGTTTATGTGGTGCTGGGGTAGAACCCAAGGTTTTAAGTATGCTAGCCAAGCATTCTACCCAATGAGCCAAGCCACCAGCCTCACAAGTGTGGGACTTTGTAATCAAGAAAAAAATAAAATAAAGCAGGCAAGAGTTGAATGTCCTTATTACCCATATACCAAGCTGTGTGAAACCGCATCTCCTCTAACATGTTTGACCTTCAGAGTTGCGTAATAAGAAAGAACTCACAACAATGGAGTCAGGGAACAATTCTAAGCACTCTCTGATCTTAAGCCAATCCCTTCGCCAATAGTAGGTTGCAGCATGGGGTTCGTGACATTTCCCAGTTACAAAAGGATTCACGTTCAAGGAGAGGGAAGTTTTCTAATTGTGGCTGTCACTTCTGTCACACCTCCCTGAACTTCAGGGGATGGGGGTTGAGCACATAAAAGCCACTGACAAGACCAGCAAGGATTCCCAGGGAAACGCACAGGGATCAGAAGTTTGAACGCAGCACACAGGTGGGTGGCTGACTATCACACAGCAGGCATGGGGTTCCAGTCCGTCAATGATGTCGCAGATATTTGTGGTTTATAATCTTCTCCCTGGTGTTCAGGTCTGGAAACCGAAGCCCTGTGAGATCTGGGTCAACGAAGCAGGAGTGAGTCTAACTCCCGATTCTGATTCTTCAGCCTGTGCTCTGTGACAACTGGACATTTGTTACCCTTCTCATTGTTGGGACCAGATTCCTGATACAACAACTTCCTTTCCTTTGTGTGCCTTCTGCTTCTTATCCTGTCTGGGGAACGGGGGAATGCAGATTCATCAAGGGTCTGCCCTTAGCCATGTAAATTATCTGACAATGTCACTGCCCATTATGTCACCCTGGAAACACCACAGCAGATTTGTTGGAAAGCACACCCTACTCTGTCTTCTGTCAGATGAGTCCAAGGGGGTGCTTCAAAACTATGGCTTTCTAGAACTCGTGATTATTCTCCATGTGTCCTGGATAAAACCAGCTCCTTAATAAGGAGCTTTTGCAGAATAATTGATTAGACGAGTACTGGGCAAAAGAAGCCATTAGCATTTTATTTGCAGTAGCTTTATAAAGAGAGGCATCTTCACCATGTGTCGGCCTTGTCTGCACACCTACTTCAGTTCTCCAACAAGGAGAGCAGCAGAGAAATATTGGTCCACCGTAGTGGGTATGGGAAGCTGAACCACCTGAATATCATTCAAATGACCTAATGTTAACAGTTTCATAAGGCTGAATGCAGTAAAAACATGGAATTTGGCAGGTAAGAAAAAATAATAGTTGGCTAGTTGGTATGCGCTTCATTGATTAACATTTTGAAAGGGTGGAACCATCAGCTGGGTGGATAAAGTAACCGACATTTCTCTCCATTTCTGTGCCAAGTTGGCACCTATATGTGCTATAAAAACAAGCCCACTTGCTGCTTGGATCCGTTCACTTGTTCATTCATTGACATTTTAGTAATCATTTACTACATACTGCACGATACCTCTGTGACAGCTGGACAAAGACAATCCTCTGTGACATGGGAGGAGGCAGGGGGTGGTGCTGGTTGCTTTACTCGTTTCTGTGATGAAAGCAACTCACAGAAGGAAGGGGTTCCATCCATCCCAGTGGGGCAGGCACACCAGCAAAAGCGAGAGACATCCGGTCATGTTGCATCCTCGGGCAGGAAGCAGAAAGACATGGATTCTGGCATCAGCAGCTCCCTGCCTCCCTTTTATCTAGCCTGTGGGAATGTGCTACTTACATGCGAGAATGGGTCTTCCCGCCTCAGTTAAGCTTTCCTGGAAACCCCCTAAAAGGCAAATGTATCCCCACGGATATCCTACATCGCGTCAAGACAGGAACATGACCAATGCTGACAGCACAGAGCCTGACTGTGATGCAAAGGCAGCGGGCATGGAAGGAAAGGCTCTCTCCGGAGAGATGCTGGAAGGAACAGGAGGTGAGGTCTAAGGCAGGGAGGAAGGACAGTGGCCAGATTCCAGGAAGAGAGCCTGGAGGTGTCACTTCCTCTGACAGAACTAGGCGAGAAGAGAAGTCAGGCTGTGAAAATCATTTTATGAAGTTTGTCTGTTATCTAGAGGGAAACAGAGCATCCTGGAAGGACTTGCATGTATTAGAACATGTTATCTGAAAGATAATTTAGGGGTCAGTTACTGAATTTTAAGAAAAAGGCTCAGGGTTTTTCTCGCACAGAATGAACATTGACAATTTGGGCGTCATCATTAGTGTCTCGGCGAGTCTGCTGAGCCTCTGATGTATGCCACTACTTTTTAAACATGAGCTTGTCTTGGGTGGAAGAGTTGGTGATTGAGTGCAGCATCCCATTCTCCCGAGGTTTCTCAGGGGGTTTTGTCAAGAGCCTTCGTGGTCTCATTTACTTTAAAAGTGAAGCACAAGGTGGGAATGGTGGCTCGTGCCAGCTTTGGGGGCCTGCACGGTGAATTCATATTCAGCTTGAGCATGTGGCATCACAACATGAGAGAAACGGAGCAGTGGCCTGGCTTGCATATAACCTGCTTTGGAAAAATAAGAAAAATCTTTTCTTCCATCCAGCTGGAGTCCAGGGCCTGACAAAGTTCCATGGCAGTTACTTCCTAGTGTGTGGCATGTCCCATGTATGTTCCCATGTGCATGGCATGTCCCATGTATGTTCCCAGGTGCATGCCAGAGGATACAGAGCAAGGACTGCTGGGCCAGCACATTCTCCAACAGTCAAAATGTAGACCACCAAGACTGAAGTTTTATAACCAAAGGGCAAAAAAAATAATATCTCCATTGCACTGTCCTGAGTACCTGTTCTTGCTTATTTTCTTGGCACGGTCATTTAATTTTTGTTTGTGTCTCTTGTGATATATTGAAATCACATCTCACGATTATGCATAGATCTCTGGGCCAAATTAGCATATTCAGTAAGCACCTGCTGGTGAGAAGGAATACTGCAGACACATTAGGTAGGTCAGGAAGAAAGAAGCAAGAAGAGACGGGCACAATTCCCTGACTCCAGCTGAGTCACAATGAAACCTTTGGGCAAGGGTGGAGATGGCTCCGTTAGAAAGAGTTGACAGGTTTATTTATTTTTGTTGTTTTTCAAGACAGGATTTCTCTGTGTAGTCCTGACTATCCTAGAACTCTCTCTGTAGACCAAGCTGGCCTTGAACTCACAGGAGATCCGCCTGTCTCTGTCTGCTGAGGACTGGGATTAAAGGCGTGTGTACTGCTACCCTGACACATCCTTGGATTTTATTTGACTATTTGCAGTGATACTTCAGTCCCGATTAACAACTGTGCAAAGTTTTCTTTTTATTGTTTTTTTCTTTTGAAGTTTGCCTTCTAAACATCAGCCCATCCGGATACCAATTGTTACTGCAAATTTATGAGAGTGTGTTATGTGACCTAAAAGATGGGACTGAAGCCAGGAGGCAGCAGAGTGTGGATGGGGCTGTGCAGAGAACATCCAGGGCTGTGCACATGCTCTCATCTGGAAGGTTCATGTGGGCCGGGAGAACTGTGAACACAGCCTAATGCAAAATCATAAGCTTACTTAGAACACGGGGAGATTTTTAAAACCTGGTTGCAGTTTTCAAGTGTGAACCGTCTGTGTGACAGCATTGTACTGCAGGGTGGAGAGGTTCCACAGGCCTGGAGGATGTGTCCTGGTCCTTGACATCCACAAGTCCCACAAAGATGTGGTATCCTGAAACTATGCCTAGATATTCTGATAGATTTTTTAAAAAGCTTTTTCTACTAGAAAGTCATGCCATCTACAACCAGATCTGTTTTTACTTCTTCTGTCCCCGTTTAGATTTTTTTTATTTTTTAAACATATTTTTTAGTTAACATACAAAGCAGCAGGCAGGTTTCGTTATGACACCTTCATAGTCATATATAATTGTACCCAGCTAGTGTTTCCTCCCTTTGCACTTCAGTCCCTCCCCCACCCATGGGACATCCTGTCTTAAAAAAAAAAAAGTAAAAATGGAATCACTGTATAACTCAGCAATTCTACCATAGCTGTGGCCTAAAATAATCAAAAACAGTTGCTTAGGTAGTTTTTCGTAAATATTCAAACCAGATTAATAACAGGGTAGCAACAACACTGACATCCACCACTGAATAATGAATAAACAAAGTTCAGTACAGATGTGTATATAGCTGTTAAAATGTTTCACTATTGGTGTGTGGGTAGGGGTGTTCACACACCAAAGGACCTGTGTGAAGGTCAGAGGGCAACTTCTCTGGAGTCCTTCTTTCCTTCCACCATGTGTTCCTGGGCTCAAACATGGGTGGTCAGGCATGTGCAGTTAAGCGCTGGACCATCTTCCCAGCCCACATGCGCACAATCAATCAGCTCTGAAAAGCAGTCAAGCATTGATAGATGCATGCTTCAGCGTGGCTGGAAACACTTTCCATGTGAAAGAACCTGGTCCCAGCCGGGCGGTGGTGGCACATGCCTTTAATCCCAGCACTCAGGAGGCAGAGGCAGGCGGATCTTTGTGAGTTCGAGACCAGCCTGGTCTACAAGAGCTAGATCCAGTGCAGGCTCCAAAGCCACAGAGAAACCCTGTCTCCAAAAACCAAAAAAAAAAAAAAAAAAAAAAAAAGAACCTGGTCCCAAATGATCCCATTTTGAGTGTGTGTGTATGTGTGTGTGTGAATGTGCTTACGCGAGTGTGTGTGAGTGTGTGTGCAAGTGTGAGTGTGCGCAAGTGTGTGTGAGTGTGTGTGCATGAGTGTATATGAGTGTGTGCATTTGAATGTGAGTGTGTGCAAGTGTGTATGAATGTGTGTGTACGAGTGTATACGTGTGTGTGTGTGTACTAGAAAACAATAAGGCTTTCCCAGTGAACTTCAGGTGAGAGAACTGCTGATAAGAAAGGGAATGTTGCAACTAATTTTCTTTGTGATTGGAGCTACAGCCATGGGCTACATGGGTAGACATTCTGTACCTCATACAAGTCCTAAAGTTGCTTTTCTTGTATAACCTCTATGAGTTGTAAGAAGAACCAGTTTATTTCTAATATTTTTACATTAAATGCTGATTTCCATAAAATGGATGTTATGAAGAATTGAATCTTTAAAAAAAATTCCTTGTTAGAGCCATCAATCCTAGATATATGGTGGCTTGAATTAGAACGGCCCCCATAGGCTCATATGCTTAGTCACCAGGGAGTGGCACTACTTGACAGGGATTAGGAGATATAGCCTTGTTGGAGTAAGTGTGGCCTTGTTTGGAGGAAGCAATGTCAGTGTGTGTGTGGGGGGGGCATAGGCTTTGGGATTTAAAAGCCTTAGCCAATCCCAGAACCTTTCTCTTCCTGCTGCCTGTGAATCCGGATAAAGAATTCTCAGCTCCCTGTCCAGCACCATGTGGGCCTGCACACTGCCATGCTTTCTGCTGTGCTGAGAATGGACTAGACCTCTGAAACTGCAATCCAACACAGATTAAATATTTCCCTTTATAAGAGTTACTGTGGTTATGGGGCCTCTTTACAGCAATAAAACAGTGATTAAGACAACATGTGTTGTTGATTTTTAAAAAAAAATAAGTTACAATGATCACACCCTATGACACACTCTTGTTAGCTCTGGTGAGGATTGCATCTGCTGAAAAGATCTTTCTGAAAAATCAAAACTGGTTAAAAATTATTTGTAGTCTTCAGGAGTGATCGATGTTACTTTCAGTGACATAGATTGAAAATGAGATTATCAAATCATAAGTGTTGATAGCCTAATAAACAAATTTCCAGAATGATAAAGCATGAAAATATTGTCATTGTGGAAGACATTAATAAAGCATTATTTGTTAAATAAAATAGTGACATTGAAACAGTAGCTTTCTTTTTCTTCTTTTTTTATTATTATTTCTTTTTTTATTACAAGAAAATTTTACATTTACTCCCCTTGTTCCCCGCCCTTCCGCTCCCCTCCCTACCCCACCAAACAGTAGCTTTCATAATTGCCATTATTCATGTATCATGTATGTCCTTCTCATGGGTCATACTTACTATGAGTTTTTAAAGGGAAATTCTTCACTACAGTGCCTTTCCCGGCTAGTCTTCCAAATTGCTGTTTGGAGTAGAAATCCTCATAGTCACAGTATTCTCTGGGTTCTACAATTTATGTACTTGGTGCTGGGCCCAATACATAAACTGACTTCTTCCTCCTTCTGAAGATGCTAGCTTGTAGAAATTTCTTTTTCTAATACCCATGTAATAAGAATTAATGAAAAAAAAGGCCTTGAGTTAGAAAGGGAACAAGAAGGGATATATGGGAGGGTTTGGAGGGAAGAAAGGGAAGAAAGAAATGTTGTAATTATATTATAATCTCAAAAATAATATGTGTTCTCTGGCTCTTACTCTTTGCTCTCTGCAAGACACCTTATGCTGCGTTGAGGGCTATACGTGGGTTGACAAACTGGAATCTTTAAGATGCAGCTTTTTAAAGGGCAGAATCATATTAATAAGTAATTGCTGGCTGTGTCCTGTACTTCCTGTCCTATTTAAGACAGAGGTTGTAGAGGAGACAGGCATTGCTGCAGCCAACACTTTACCTACCAAGCATTGTCTATGCTTTCCCCTTTACACTACTTCATTTCCTCTTTACAAGAACCACACCAGAGTCCTGACTTTAATTTAGAAAAATTAATGCCCCAAGGAATCAAGGTGTTCTTTGACTTGACTGCAAGTTCATTCTGATTCTGCTAATGAGTCCTTCTACATCACTCTGAGAGCACTCCCTTGTAGATTGCAGATTGCTTGCTAAGACTGCGAAGTACATGGTAATGCACTTGTTCTTTGTCTAGAGAATGGGCTTCTTGGAACTCTGGTGCCTGACATGGGCTTCCGAATCCCAGAATGAAAGAAAGCGTGTTCCCCCATTATAAAGGTCTTTCTCAAGATACCCCACCTCTGCAGCTCACCTCACTTCCCAGCGTTCCCTTTACTCATCTGTTTGTTCTGGAAATCTTCAAATTAAAGGTTTATCCCTGTACTTCCTTTTCTGTCTTATGCTATATATTATTCATTTGTAAACTGCCACGTGTTTGGACCTGTCATCATTATGCTTTGTGAACTTTTGTTTGGTTGGTTTTGTTTTTGAGACAAGGTTTCTCCGTGTAGCCCTGGCTCTCCTGGAACTCCCTTTGTAGACCAGGCTGGCCTCAAACTCAGAGATCCATCTGTTTCTGTCTCCCAGAGCAGGAATTAAAAGCATGTGCCACTACCGTCCAGTTGCTTTTGTACTTTAACTATGGATGTGTGTGTATGTATGTGTGTGTGTGTGTGTGTGTGTGTGTACACGCACATGTGTGCACAGTACCCAAGGAAGCCAGAAGATCCCGTGGGTCCCCTGGAGCTGGAGAGATGATGGCTGTGTACTGCTGGGCATAGATGATGGGGATAAAAATGGTTCTGGGAACTGAACCTGGGTCCTCTGCAAGATCAGTAACACTCTTAACTGCTGAGTCACCTCTCTTGCCAGTTTTTATGAGTTTTTTGATGTTATTCATTTTCCGTGTCTTCCCTACAAATAACAGACAAACACAACAAAACAACAGAAAACAGCTTTGCTATCGAAATAAATTTAAGAGATGCCTTTTGGGTACAGCATCTAACAAGTCCTGTGTGCCAGCAAGCAACCATGCTCAGTCATCAGGGACCGTGGGAACCAGGCAAGCTGCTGTCTATCTCACTAGAAATTTGCCTCTGGGTAGTCCCTGACTGACACCTGACCTCATACACAAGGGTCAAAATCATAAAGAGGTCTAGATTAACGGCCTTGAGTTTGGATTTTGCCTTGAGAGAACTTATATGCTTCCTTGGGTTTTTCATCTCCTTCTCTGTGAGATTCACAGAATGATACTCTGTATGTAGCAAGAGGTTGCTGCAAAGACCAAATGAAGAAATGACTACATAGTGCTTCCTGGGGCTTAGGCACCTCCCTGATAAATGTTATTGTTCCTACTTGTGGAACACTTTTTTGTTTTTCACTCCTATCAATTTACTGTTTGCTTTCAAATTAGCTGACTTGGTCATTGTGGGAAGTAAAGTTCAAGCTGAGAAAGTGAGAACAGAGAGTGTCTTGGAGCTCAGCTGAGGGATCACCTAGGAAAGGAGCCTTCTAGTTGCCTGGAATATGCTCTCTGAGGTTTTCCAGCATGAAGGCTGGATGTGCAGTTTGCAAGCAGAGGAGAATGGGAAATGGCATTGCGTATTTTCAGGCCTGCAGGAGCAGTACTGTGATTAAGATGGGGTTGAGTTGGGGTCTTAGTCCCTGGGCAGTTTGTGGGAAAGGGTCTTTTCTTCACCTCAAGAGAGGTTAAATGGCATTTCAGGGCATTTCATGTTGGCTCAGTCAAAAGGTCAGTTGCATCTGGAGGTTGGCTTGTCTGCAGGCCAGATGAAAGGTGCAGTATCTGAGACCAGATTGAACAACACCCGGGCTCCACCTAAGTGCCCCTGTACCAGCATTTCTCTATGTTGCTTTCTTCTTTGATAGTGTTTTTGTTTTTGTAGCATCCAGGAATGAAGCCTTGTAATGGAAAGGGAGTTCATCAATCATGCAACAGCTTGCTGAAGATAATGAAGCCAGATAAGGGTACAGGCAGAGCCAGGGAAAGGGGTCCTTTCTCACATGGTTGTAAATTAGAGTTGTCTGGTACCCTGAAGAAGGTGACTTCATACCCGCTTCCAAGAGCTACATCCTAGTCCTTTTCCATCCCTTATGGCAACATTACTATGATACCCTGGGGATTTGTGACCTCTTTTTCCTTCCCTATGAGACCATGATTGTACTAACTGAGGTCTTTAATGTGTGGTTAAATGCATGAGTTCAAAGGGCAGTTTCCCTCTGTGGCTTCCTGAACTTTAATAGATCCTTTGGATATCAGGGTGATGAACTTTCTGCCTATCTTTGAAGGATGCTAGTACTGGAGCATAGAAGGCTCACCTGAAACTCACTCTGAAGCAGTGTACTTGGGCTATCTGCCATGCGATTGACAAATCAAGGCCTCGTCTGAGCTCACTTCATCCAGCAGGCATCTTGGTACAGTACTAGAGTGGTTGCCTTGACTTTCAGAATCTGTATTCATATTTCACCTCCCTTCCTTGAGTCTAGAGAATTGGCTTTTCTTGTGATGGGGGATACCCTTCTGTATGCCGTGAATATATTTTATTACTAGTAGCTAATGAAGATGCTGCTTTGGCCTATGGCCATATAGAACATAGCTAGGTGGGACATCCAAGCAGAGATAGAGAAGGAAGGCAGACTTGAGAGAGACATGAGCAGCTTCTGGGGAAGCAGGATGTGGTAGCAAGCCATGAGTCTTGTGAGAAAATATACAAGAACAGAAATGGGTTAAATTAAGTTGTAAGAGCTAGTTAATAATAAGCCTAAGCTAAAAGGCCAAGCAATTATAATTACATTAAGCCTCTGAGTGTTTTTTAGGGAACTGGTATGCAGGAGACAAACCTCCATTTATACCCTTGCTAAGTCATAGTTCCTAATCTGGTAAATCAAAGATAGAAACAAACAAACAAATAAAAATGCTCACAATTGGTAGGTTCTCTGAGGTCTTGACTAGGAAAAATAATTAATGACTTGTTTTGCTTCCAGAGCTCCAGAGTTCAGAAAGTTTAAGTAAAATGAGTAAGAGTTAAGGAAGAATGAAATTCCCTGTCTCACACCTTGTGATGCTGGGACTAGCTGGAGCTTGAAGATGGACAGCTATTAGCTCAGGAAAGAAGTCACCATGCATGAAGTTTTAAACATTTTGTTTTTTTCTACATTCTTATTTTTTCTTGAAACGATTTTGCGTTTCTTTATTTTACCATTTTTTTTTTTTGACAGAGAGCCTCACTCTATAGCCCTGACTTGCTATGTAAGCCAGGCTGACTTCAGGTACACCTGTCATTGCTTCTGGACAGATAGGATTAAAGTAAGTAACACCACACATACTGTAAGTTTTTAAAAGTACTATTTCTTAGTCACTTTTTCTATCGATTTGGAAAGTGGACTATATTTTCTTACTACTCTAGAAATTCTAATATTTATAATCATATAAGATTAATCATCAGAATAAATATCCCCTGAACAATATTGGCCTATTAATTTCTAGTCTCACCATTTCCTTTGAAATATTACCATTGACCTGATTTTTATTTTTAAAGTTTTGTTTATTGTTGTTATATGCATTGTATGTCTCTTTGAGTTGTTAAGCCATCTTTCTTTTGTTTCCTTATTCCATAAATTAGATGTTTAATTATGATTATTATTTTACTATAAATATCTATTCAGATTTCCTCCTACAGTTTATTGTTTTGGGTCACAATTTTTTCTTCTAATCAGACTTCTGGCATCATTTTTGTTTTCTCTAAAGAAAATACTTTGGGTGTTGTTTGTTTTCAGACAGCATTTCCTGTAGTGCAGGTTAGCCTGGGCCTGGCTGTGCAGCCGAGGGTGAAGTTGAGCCTGTGATGTTGTTGCCATGACCTGCTGAGCAGGAGTGTTGAGATGACAGGTTCAAGCCACCACAGCAGGCTACAAGAATAGACTTTAAGAAATATTCTTTAGGGGCTGGAGAGATGGCTCAGAGGTTAAGAGCATTGCCTGCTCTTCCAAAGTTCCTGAGTTCAATTCCCAGCAACCACATGGTGGCTCACAACCATCTGTAATGAGGTCTGGTGCCCTCTTCTGGCCTGCAGTCATACATACTGACAGAATATTGTATACATAATAAATAAATATTAAAAAAAGAAATATTCTTTATATTGGGAATTATTCTGGCATCGTGAAAGCTCTTCTTGTTGTCTGTTTGTTGCGTGAGCATTAGGACACTCATTCTTTTCAGTACAAAAAATAAAAATGTCCTTTCTCCTCATGCTACTCCAGATTTCTTTTTTTCCCATTCATGGTGGTTTTAGTACACCTCCCATAGATCCAAGTCAGTTGAGGTTCTTCTACTTTGGATATATTGAGTTTGGTTGACTGAATTTGAAGACTTACCTTTCATCAGTTCTGGAAAATTTCAGTTGCTGTGACTTTAAATTTTGCCTTCCTATCTTTTGTCAATGATAGCCTCCTGGAACTCTCTTTTCTTTATGTTGTAAATCCTCCCTCTTGTCTCTCAGCATCTATTTTGTAATTTATATGTATTTTTCTGTTTTATAATTATATGGGTAATTGCTTTAGATCAGGCTCCAGCTTGTTTCAATTCAATGATCAATTTACTTTAAATGAGTAGAGGGTTGACTTTTACAAAATATATTTGCTTATTTTTCAAATATGCTTGGTCATTTTTTTATATTCCCTTAGTAATAGTTTAGATTCTTTATTATGTTGTAGCCTGCCTATTAACATTTGAACAAATATAAATTCATATGAGTTCTATGGTTCAGTTCTTGGCCGTGTTTTGTTTGCAGCATTTTGATTACTGTTTGCTTGTTTGGTTGACTCATCATGGTGCCCATAATAAGCCTTTGGTGTTTGGTTCTGTGATCTGCTTAGTGTTGTCTGAAATCCAAGCTGGGCATGAGCTAGGCAAAGTGCAGAATTTCTTGGTAAGAATGGTTGATAGAGAAGAGAGAGTAAGTTAAAATGGGGAGCATAAAATAGTAGAAAAATGTATTCTCTTCTGACATACAGGCACTGTGTTCTGCATTCCTCCTCTAATTCCAACTGACGGTCTGATTGTCATTCTCACTTTGAAGGCAGATTAACTAATGTGTGTTCAGCTGGGTTGAACGGAGAGATTTGGATAAAGAGCTGGAAAAAAGAGCAGAATATAACAGGTGTATTCCCTACTTGGCACTGATCACCCTAGGGTTCCATACCCTGAAGTGAAGTCAAGTGCACCATGCCATGTGAAGATTAATGGCTAGAACTAGATGGTTAAACCTATAGGTTGAAATGCCTGATGGGAAATTGATGCTTTGGTCAGGACTTATGAAGGAAGAAAGGAGCGAATCTGTTTTCTTCATGCTTTATCCATTATTTCAACTTTTACATGAAGTTTTAAAACTATTTCTTTCATTGTCTTATGCAGACAGAGCATTTCCCGGGGAAGGAAGCTTGAGTTTCCCTCCACAATCTCCCCACCAGTATCACTTTCCAGCCTGAGGTTTAACCTCATGTAACGTTGGACCACTGGGCATCTCTCCTTTGTAAAAGAAGAGACTGAAGACATGATGGCTCCATTATCATTTTCCTCTAATTATTCCAATTCTCAGCTTGGTTTGGATCTATCAGTAGACATGGGAATTTTCCTCAAATTTCCTCTGCTTCTTTGACTTAGTGTATCACAGAACTCTAGGGCTGTCCCCCTTCTGGCCCAGACAAAGAGGTCAAAGAGAAACAAAAATAATGTAATGTACACATAGGGTGGAGTTATTTTTGTCTTTTCTATGATGAATAAGAAAAATGAAGTTCCAATGAATACCAAGACTTGGAAGACACAAGCTTGGGTTCTTTACACGCAGTCTTCCTCTTTAGTTGTTATGGTATAGGATCAACAAAGGAGAGTACATGCCAAACAAGCAAGCACAGCACAGGGGGAAAATAGCAGGAGCATGTGTGCGACCATCTGGAAAAACTGTGTTCATCTCGTGTTGACGTAAAGTGTTTGTTAAACGACTTTCTTCCAGTATGTTCACCAAGGGCAAGGTCTGAATTTCATTTATTTCTGCCCCAGTCCTTGTAACAATGCCTGTGGTATGCTGCTGCTCAGTAGTTATCTGTAGAATAAATGAGAAGCCGCCATTATACTAGGATTGTTTGGCAGAAAATGTACAATTGAAATGGCAGAAGAGGAGGAGGTGGACGGAGAGTAGGGAGGGGAGGGGAAGGAGAGGGAGGTAAGAGGAAGGTGGAGAAAAACCTTAATCGACTTCCCCTTTTTGCCCAAATCTTCTTTCTGGAGTAATATAAAATGAGCTTTGGAAAAGCAGAGCCCAACAATATTTACAGATAGATTCAAGAGAATCTTGAGCAGAGGACAAGGAAGTGAGGAACTCTCAGGATTTTCATGTGAGAAGCTTTCAGGAAGCTGGGAGGTTGGGTTTGTTATCTGGGAACTGCCAGAGCCCATGAGATGCCACTCTAGACATCAGGGTTGAGAAAGGCCTTACTAGGAAGAGGGAATGATGCAAAGTATGTAACTGGATCTTAGTGGAGGTTTAAGGTATCCAGGAAACACATTTTTTTTTTCTGTTTTGAACCTGAAAATTCAAAGTGAAACTTTGGGTAAACATGAGTCACTGGGCGATACGAACTCAAACAGTTCCCACAGCTTTTGGGATCTCGAAGTTATGAAATATCTTGACCTGCTGAACTGTGACAAAAGACCCAGGGATGGAATGGCTTTGAAACCATGAGGCTGTGCTGTGTGTACAGTTACATACCTCTTACCTAGTCCAGAGAACAATCGGTCTAGGTCTTGTTTCTTATGCTGCACATGTAATTATGAGTGCAAGCCAGTCTCTGCTGGGAAAAGACAAGGCTTGTTACAGGAGAGGGCTATGATAAATGCATGCATTAATGGCATGAGAACACATACATAGAGCCTGCAACCAACTTCTTGGGGCAAGGATTGAGGAGTCCCACATAGTCACCTCAGTTGAAGTGATATTTAAACGGAAACTGGAAGGATCTGAGGGAATCATCTCAGAGGCAGAGATGGAGGACTCCAGTACAGAGATGGTACATGCTACAGGCAACCCAACAAACCCAGGAATGGCAAGGTCTGGGAACAGCTGAAAAAGATTACAGGGGAGAAGTCTGTGAAGACAAAACTGGGCAGAAAGGGACCAGATCACAAAGAGTCATAACTACATAAAATGTCTCACTTCCTCCTTGGCAAATGAGAACACACTCAACTGTCTCTGAACCTGTGGGTCATGACCCCTTGGGGATTGAATGATCCTTTCACAGGGGTTGTCTAAGACCATCAGAAATCACAGAATTTACATTATGCTTCATAACAGTAGCAAAATTAGTTGTGAAGTAGCAATGAAAATCATTTCATGGTTTGGTCACCCTAACATGAGGAACTGTATTAAGGGGTCATAGCATTGGGAAGGTTGAGAACCATTGTTGTAGACCATATTGAAGTAGGGGAAAGGTGGAGAAAGTTGTTCCAAAGGCTGTTGCCGAGCTCGTGGAGGATGATGGTGACTTGAACCAGGTTGGAAATAGTGACAGTGGAGTTATGTGGAACATGGAATCTGAAAGAAATGGTGACTCCCAGAACAATACCCAGGGTTTCCAGAGTTCTCTACTGATGTGGCAGCTTCAATATAGAGTGTGAGAGGAAGCTGCTTAGAGTTTAAGCAGAGCTTCACTAGGCTGAGTTTAAAGTAACATTGGGTCATTAGAATAGAGGTGTCCTGTAGGTAACTGGAACTCAGGAAGAGAGTTGGGTTCGAACTCAAGATGTGAAGCTATTTCTGTAAAATAGCAATAATAAATAAGTTAATAAATAATAAGTAAATAGTAAATAAGTTCTATCTCTGGAAATGGAGGAAATGTCAAGCTTTGAAATCCAGCAGAGTGAGAAATCAGAGAGAGACTGGGAGGAATGACAAGAGAGTGACACTTGAGGAAACGATGAAGAAGCTGAGATGCATAAGCTATATTCAAAGAGTAGGAGAAAGGCAGGGGATACCCAAGTATCTGCCCGAGGTCAGGAAGGATTCCCAGGAGGAGAACACAGCTGGTTAGGGTGAGTCCAGCCGTGCAGAGTACCTGCTGGCTTGACAGCAAGAGTCCATAGTGTGCATTTGTGTGTTGCCTCAGGTGGCCTCTGAGGGTGGCGTGATGGGAGGTGAGGTGAGGCGGGGACAAGCCTTGTTGATGACCCAGCAGTGGAGAACAAGGGGAGGCACCCCTGAACTTTTCTTTAATTCTATAGTAATTCTGTAGTGTCCCTCTTTCCTTTTAAACCACAATGATTTCTGGATACAACCAAGAGATGAAGCCCTATTGACATGAGCATGGGTCCAACATGGAGTTCCTAAGATATGAATCTGCCCCCTGAATTTTAATCCTTGCTTCATGTACTGGCCATGCCAGTGTGCTTAGATCTCTTAAGCTCTGAAAGAATTCATTCATAAATTGGGGGTGATGATGTATACACACCTTGCAGGTTTGGTCCAAAGTTTTCAGTGAGGTAGGCTTGGAGAAGCCCCTGTGGTCTGCCCCATCGTTTCTGTCAGGCCTAGAGAACACTGCTAATTTTCCCTCAACTCATTCAGAGTATCTCCAATTAGCTTGAGTAGTGGGTGAGAATCTTTAGTCACCATTTATAGATGAAAATACCTGAACCAGATTGACATAGGCACTTAGCCGGAGCACTAGAACTGGGCGCAAGCCTTGGGAAACAATGGACAGAGAGCCAGCCATACCTATCTTTCTCTATATTTCACGTACAGTGATTGATTGTGTCTCCAGACTCTCCCCTGTCCCCATCCCTGCCAAAATGGTCTGACTTATAAGGATTTATAAACATCACCCCCAGATCTGGCTTATTGATAAAGATGGGACCAAACGACCCACTAGGCTCTCTGCCTGCAGGAGCTGGTTACTAGGAAAACTCCCCCCTCACTTCTACCTTCTCAAGATGAGTGTAGAGTACCTCGCAAGCCTTTGCAATAGAGTTGGTCTGGTGTGGTTCGTGACAAGCAGCATGACTTTTGTAGGATCATGTTTGTCCTGTGACACCTCTGTGTTTCAATTTCCTCAGTTATTTAGAAGAAGCAATTAGACACACAAGTTTAATTCACACAGGAGCAGGAACACAGTTAAAGTGGGAAAAAATGCATATACTTTACACACAGGCTGTGCCATTACGTAGAGCAGGATGTGACGTCATGGGGAAGGAAGGTACTTAGCATTATAAAGAAAACAGATTTTTTTTTTTTAAACCAAGATTCAAATTTTGCTTATTGAAAAGCTATTGCACTGTGTGCTTCTTGGTGTTGCCTCTCTGGATCTGAGGAAGGGAAGGGGAGAGAGTACTCACTGACTGATACTACATAAGCCACTGATGTCATTATAGATGCAACCTATCACAGCCTGGAATTCCCCACCTTCATTTACATAAGGGAGACTGGGCTCTGTCTTTGTGCCATGGTGAAGCCTTGGATGACAGGATGATCCTGGAATCATCCCTGAAAGACACAGTATCACTGTCAGCCCTGTGCCTTCATTTGTTGATGTTGGAGGAGACCTGAGTAATGTAAGCAAGAGAAAATTTTAAATAAACACAGTGAAGAGAATCTTCCTTTCCAAGAAATAAACATGAAAATACCACAATGAGGGAAGAGGACATTCTTCAGTTGGTAGAATGTTTGCCTGGTATGTGCAAAGCTCTAGGTTCAATTCCCAACAACACTGAAACTGGATGAAGGCGTGCATGCCTGTAACCCCAGGCCTTCAGAGATAAAGGCAGGCAGATTTGATGTCAGAAGTCATTCTCAGACATGGCAAATTCAAAGACAGTCTGGGCTATATGAGATCCTTTCTCAAAACCCAAAAAGCAAGCAAACACCACTACTACCAACAGCAAACACATTGGTGAACTGATTGACAAGCTCTGAGGTTCTGAAATGTCATTGGGATGGCTTGAGCATGGCCTCTTATACACAAGACAGTATCTACAGCTGAGCAACTGCACATGTGGGGCAGAGGGGGGCAGTAAATGAGGGGCTGTGGGTTGAAAATGAGGAAGAATGAGCAAGCACTTTGAGATACCTGCACACAGCCATGGTCCTCTTGCACAAAACCGACAAGTTCCCACCTATCTCCAGCCACCCACAGAGCACGGAGGAGCAGGAGGAACGGCGAGCTGGAGCAAGCACTGTCAAGAAGGCTCAGGCTTCTGGGGTGCCTGCTCACTGTGATTCCAAAGTACAAAGTCATCCTTAGGCTACAGGAAGATAAAAATCTGCTCTTAATCCATTACCATCTTATCTACCTCCTGTGACTCTTAAGTGATATTTGGGTTGGACCTATTTTCATAGAATAATCAAAGTCAGATAGTCATTCATTTATTCATTTTCTATTATTGAATTACAAATAGGTTAAATAAAAGACTAGGGCTTCAGAGGGTTAAAATTAATATAAATATTATCAGGGGACTTTCAGTCTATTAGAAAAAAGTAAGATAATCATAGATGAGTATCATACAAGGCAGAAGACAATTATTGCCATAAATGAGTTTGGAGTAGGTTCCCTTGGGCAACCAAAGAAGAAGTGGAGGATATGATTTTCAGAAAAAGTAGCCATTGGGAAAGATAACAAAGCCCATTCCTAGTTAAAGACATGGGGAAAGGGTCACAGAGACCAGTGGAATGGCTCAAAGGAAGTGTGGTTTGTAAAGGTGGTAATGGGACATGAATCTGGCTGCCCAGACTGTGAATACATGAGAAAGGTTTTCTTTGTTTGAAAGGCAATAGCTAGGGCTTCACTAGGCCAAGGAAGGGTACGGGCAGTTCTGAACAAGTGGCATCTATATTCATTACTGTCCAGGGAAAGTAGGACCAGGGAGATAACCTGGTGTACCAGTGCTAAGACAGAAGTTGGATCGCTGGCACCTGAGTAAAAATCTGGGTGCCACAGCCTGTGCTTGGGATTCCCGTGCTGGGACAACAAGAACAGGAGCATCTCTGAGGCTAGCTAACTGCCCAGCCAACCTAGCCTAACTGGTGGGATCGAAGACCCAATGAGAGACCCTGTTTCACAAAAGCAAGGTTGCTAGCTCCGAGTTTCCTGTGAAAGTGCATCCTGGTCACATGAATACACATAAACAAACATGTACACACAAGAAAACATCCAGCCGGTTGGTGACTTTTAGGATGGTACCAGGTTGTGAGGGGTGGACAGAAGGGGAGGAGAGGAAGTTTAATCAGAAGGTGTTGGCAGTTTGTGAAGGATCAGGTCAGCAGGAGGCGGGGGAGATCAGGGTCGCTGTGAAGTTTCCTACCTGTTTGACTGCAAGGTTCTTACACAATGCATAGCAGGCTCACACCTGCTTCTGCTGGGCTCTGATTGCCAAAGAGGCCACAATGGGCTCTTGGAGCAGCGGCAGAGTATCAGATGCCCACCGGTGTGCACTGGGCATGCCTTCGATTTGTTTTCTTTCCCAATCTTTCCCTCGTCTCCCAGGCATGACTCACCGGCTTGGCCCAGTGGGTGTGGGCTCCACATGAACTGTTCTTTGTTCTTAGTCTCTTCTGTGCATTCAGTCAACGAAGAGAAGACAGTTCTTTCGAAATGATTGGGAGGTCTGTTGACCAGCTCCCCTCATCACCCCTTACCAGAAACACTCAAAGGTTTTTCAAGTCCTCCATAGCGATGTCTAGAAATTTTATATTTCTTGAGAACTGTTTGCCAAACTCTGTTCTGCAGACTAAAAATAGACAGTAAAGTGTGTCTGTTCTCTCCAAGTTTGTGTCCTTTGGAGAAGAAATCCTTCTGTGTTTTCCTCTCCTTCCTCTCCCTATCATTTTAAATGTCCTTCCTTCCTGTCTTGTCCCAGTGCTCTCCCTGCCTCTTATACCCACATGGATGAGCATCTTCCTCTTAACTATTTATCAAACAGAGAGGGCTGTGTCTAAAACCTTCAGGAGCTCCTCAGTGCTTGTTAAATGAACTCTTGCCTCACAGACGTCCATTTACTGTGCACCGAGATCACAGGACATTCTACTGCTTCCCCGTATGTGGGTATTTGCCAAGGAGGCTTGGCTAACTGGCCAACAAGCTTCTAGGTACCTGCCTGCCTCTGCCTCCCATCTTATCATTGCTGGGATGACCAGCACATGCCACAGCTGGCTTTTTAATGTGAATGCTGAGGACTTAACTCTTTTATTTGCAAGGCAAACCCCTTGCCAATTGAGCCATCTCCTCAGCCCAATATGGTCTTGTTTTTGGAGAAGCCATGTCACAATATTATCATCAACGTGTGTGTGTGTGTGTGTGTGTGTGTGTGTGTGTGTGTGTGTGGAGAGCAGGCTAAACAAAGGTGAGCTGATAAAAATTCAGATCAGTGGAAGTGTACTAGTCTAGGGTCTCCACTGCTGGTAGCCACTAGTTGTAACTAACATGGTTAGTTGATTATATTAATTTACAAAGAGCTTTCCATCATGGGATTGCCACTAGGACTGAGAGCTGGGGATACAGGGAACTTTTAGTCTCCTCAGCAACTTTTTGACTCTACATTCATTAGTGAGATATATTGAATGGGACAAAAGCTGGCATTTAGAGTCACATTCTAGGGCTGCCACTCTGCCAACTTTAACTCCAGAACACACACTGTAACATGAGGATGAGCTTGTCTACTTAATGCAGAATGATGAACACAGCAAAGGGGTGGCCTCACCGTGGAGGGAAGCTGGGCACCTAGACAGCCCTCAGGGGTTGAGATGATGCTAAGCCACAATGGCCCTTGCTGCTCTTACACCTGCAGGTTTCCCAGCACGTAGCAGAATGGTGTTGCCATGCAGGTGGCTATGGTTAGGATGACCTATGCCTGTTGTGCACGAGCTTTGGGAATCAGATGCCTGTATTGTCCCATGCCCTGCCACAGATCTGCCATCAGCATGGGGCAGGTGGTTTACACCTCTGAGATTCAGCATCCAGATAGGTCAAATGCTGTACTCATGTCTACAGTGCTCTGATTACATACCTCTAAATGATCCCTTTTGAACATAAGACAGAAACACCTTCTGTCTTCTCTTTTCCCAGACAATTCCTTCTAATCTTTTGAGCTCAGCTTGGAATCCCTGTCCCCTGAGAGTCAGTGTGAGTTGCTAGGACTTGCTGATTGATCACCCACATAGCTTGTACTGCCTGAATCACACTGGTTCTGTCAAAATGTGGTTTCATTTTCTTTGTCACCAAGTCACCAGGGCCTGCACATGATAGGGTGCTCAGCCAGAAGTTACAGGATAGAAAGGGCTGCCACTCAGGCCCTGTGATGATTAATATAGATCCTCAGCCCAGGATCTAGAATCACTTAGGAGAAGAAGCTCTGGACATGTCTATACAAGAGTTTCTAGACTTTGCTAATTGAGAAGCCCACCCTAACTGTGGTCAGTACCATTGCATGGGCTAGGATCCTGGAATGTATAAAAAGAAGAATGTGAACTGTGTATCAGTATTTATCTTTTTCTACTTCCTGATGCTCTGGATGTCATTGTAACCTGCTAAGTCAAGCTCTTGCCACCATGCCCTCTCTACCATGATGAACTAGAGCATCATGTCGTAAACTGATTTTGTCATGGCAAAGAGAAAATAACTGATACAGGATTTAATTGCTATCTGAATGCATGCATTCAAAGATTTCCATTTAGATGGCATTTTAAACAGTGTTGTAACAAAATACCAACAAACTTATCGTAAATCTACCCATTTAATGACTTCTTTCAGCATTGGAATGAGCTATGAGATGTATGGGAACTATACCCTTTCCAATTTTATAGCATAAGATGGAAATGCAAGGAAATTCTCTAGGCCCCACCAGCACAGAACATTTTTACAGCAGAAATTTTGATGAAATCAGAACCTCAGTTTCCTGACCTCATGTTTCATAATCAGGCAATGCTTAAATCAGAGAACTTTGAAGGGGGTATTTTTCTTGGGGCAATATAGAAAAAACATGTTTGCCTATGACTAATTCTACCCCACGTGAACTGTTGGTATTATCTTTGAGGGTTTTCAAGATAAATAGATCGAAGCTGTTGTCAAGTTTGGCTGGATAAAAGCAAACAGACCTAGGATTTTTGGATGTGTCTGCCCTGCCACAGAGTCAGTGCCCCCCACCTTGATGCTTTTGTGGTCTGGGGAGCTGGGGAAGGGAAACACCCACATGCCACACAGAGGCACACTCAGAACCGTGGTCATGAGTCACCAGCCAGTGAAGTAGTGACAGTTGCTTATGCTGCCCAGTCTGGTGTCAGAGGCTGAGGACACAAACGCAAAGAGACACCATCCTCATACTTGGCCTTGAGATGTTCCTTTCATTATGGTAAGATATGCAGAATAAATTGTACTTACTGAATATCAGAAGCTTAGCTAGAGGAATGCCTGCTTTGCCAGGGATGCAAAGTGACACATCCCACCCCAGCTCTGGCTCTGTGGAGGAGTGCCTTCCTCTGAGGGCCTTGATCACTGCTATAAATAGAGACCTTGTTTATTTATAAGTTGCAGTCTCCAAGTCCTGCTACCACTAACACAATGTTAGAAATTAGGGCTATCATGAACAATATGATGTCTCTATTGGGAGAGATACAGCTAAAAAAGATTCTTTAGTCACAGTCAGCAAATGCCTCCCCTAATTCTTACATATCTCTGAATGTCTATATGCCAAATTCCAGGCCCACAAATCATTCTATGAAAAAGTTCACAACCACAGTACATTGTCCTATTATTTATTTCCTGTTGCTGGGTGGTTTCTGAATCCATCCGTGGTTTGGGCTCCTGCGGTCAGCCGTTTCTTCCTGCTTGTTTGCTGAAGACTTTCTTATCGCTTAGTTAAGTCTGGCTTATCCAAACACGGTATCATGGCATCATCCTTTGGGCCCAGAAGATTCTCCCTGGTGCACACCAAGATCTTTAATTCTGCAGACACAGGCCCCTGCTTCTTTGGATTTTTTCTCTTGCTCATTTGGATAAAGAAAAACAATCGTCTCAAAGTGATTGCTGTGTTGTTTGTCATGAGCAGCATTTTGAAAAGTGTGATATTTTTCTAACTCTTTAGGACCCACGGGTTCTCAATCTAATGCTGTAACCCTTTAATGACAGTTCTTCCTTATGTTGTGGTGACCCCCAACCATAAAATTATTTGGTTGCTGCTTCATAACTGTCATTCTGCTACTGTTATGAATGTAGTTATGTGACCCTACAGGGTTGTGACCCACAGGTTGAGGACTACGACTGTGGACTTTTCTGTTGTTGTTCCCTCTACAGTTTTGTCACACAAGATCAGCTCTGCTTTCTGAGGCTTCTGATGTCCTTTTCAAAGCTCCACAGTGACACTATTGCTCACCAATAATGACACCTCTCACTCATTTGTTGTCCTGTGACTCCGAGCGGTTTGCCCAGATCTGCATGTTTGCTTTGGTTTTCTTGACAATAGAGGGCAACCATCATCAAGATTTTATGCCTACTCTCTAGAAAATACCTATTTATTCCTAAAGTGTATTCATAGTTTGTGCCCTTTAGCTTCTGCTTATCTTTTGACGAATGTTTTGTATTGGCTTTGTACTGTCTTAGCATTCTCTCTCGGTTTCCCCTTAACTGGAGCTGATGGTAGTCCAGAGGGCTAATAACCAGGAATGGTGTGGGCGAGCCAAATGGGGATGGAGGCCTGGGTTGGTTCCTTCAACCCTTATGGAGTTCTTTCTGGAAAGCTAGGACACTGGACTTTGGAATAGAACTGATCATCACCTTGAAGTTTAAGACACCTCCTTCCTTTTATTAGGTTTTTTCATTTGAGGTGGGTAATTCTCAAATGGCTGCTTTGTGGGATTTTTTTGGTTCATGGTATTGTTGTGGACTCTGATGTGTGTGTGAAGAGCATCTGTTGAAAACCCATGCAATGCAAATGCAGGGAAGTAGGGAGGTGGAGGCTCTTAGGATGAGATCGGGCCTCAAGAGCTCCCTCAAGAGTGGGCTAATGCTTTTGTCTAAGGGGTACCCCAGGCGGTGTTCATTATACTGAGAGTTAGTTGGTACCCATGGGTGTGGACTTATAAAAGGATGAGCCATCCTCAATGCGTGCTTTTCTGTTTTTCCAAAGTCCTGCGTTGGAATGGCACAGCAAGGCCACAGGCAAGTTCCAGCCCCTTGATCTTGGACTTCACAGACTTCAGACCTGTGAGTAAACCAATTTCTAGGATTATAATTGCCCTGCTCAGATATTCTCACACCAGCACATCAGGAATCAAGAAAAAAATAAGTATTTCTATAGGTTCATCTTTCTGGGTGCTTATTTGCCACACACCTGTGTTTTTTAGGGCAGAGATTTGTTCATGGTTCTTTCAGAGAACCCTTCCCCAGGTAGGTGTACATAGAAAATGATAGAACTGACTGGGAGACTCCGGGCCAAGAGTCCACACACATCAGTAGTCATATTACAGCCTAACCTAAGGCTACAGTGTCCAAATATTGGCTGCGGCAGGGAAACAGGATTTACTCAGAATTCCTACCTTCTCTGAAAACGAACTGTGACTTCTGCTACCAGTTGTGTGCACAAAGATTAGAGCACTGTCCTCTACTCCTTCTAGTGACAGAAGCCCACAGGGAAAGATATTCGACCACACTGTTCGGGAAGTCTCCTTCCTGCAGGTCGATGCTGCCTGCTTTCTTAAGCTGATGTCTCTAAGCACCATATGTAGAGATGTGTCGATGGGAGGCAGTTTAAAATAAGAAAGAATAGAGCAGATTTCAAACCGTTCTTTCTATGCCATTGCGTACACTATAGTATTAAAACATAACAAAAAGGAAAATAAAAGAATCTGTTCTAACAATCTGTTCCATGAGTCTTGAAAGATACATAAAACAAATCACCCAAGATGAGATGTACGGCTCCTATCCTACCTCCTCAACCCGGCAGAGACAACCCGAGTGCCCTCGAGTGAAGGAGCTTGGAGGTCTCAGCTCATCCATCCCCTTCTTTGAGACAGGAGTAGTAATGAAATCATCGTTTACTGAGGGCAGTTAATAGCCCTGAGTGACCAGCACAGAGGCATCATTGCTATTGCCCTCCATAGGATGGCTCGCAAATTACTGTGTCCTTCAAGTCCTGTGGCTTATAAAGTGAACCAAATCACATCCGAGGATGTGGTCTGCTCTGAGTGTGATGACAGATGCCCTCATTTCTTGGAGAAGACAGATGCTCTGAGCTCACCATGCTGAGTCAACAGAGGAACTTGTACCTATGAAAGATAGTAAAGAATATAGCGTAAAGTGTGAATATAGTAAAAGTGAATGTGCAGTATCCTATAAGGACTGGTATTCTTCAGCAGGTCCCAACTTCTATCGGTGCACTGATGTACTTGCTCAACTGCATCTGTGACTTGGATACAGAAATGTCTGGGTTCAAATCTTGGCTATATACATTGGTGGTTGAGTGTGTGTCCTTTGTCCTATACAGCAGGGCTAGTATGTATTTTTGTATGGCCTTTGGGAAGGGCCAGGTGAACTGTCTATTTTAGGCAAAATGGAGGTTTCATTCACTCAGTCTTTCTTTTTTTTTTTTAAAGAAATACATTTTTAATTGAAATAGAATTACATCACTTTCCCTCTTCCTTTCTTTCCTCCAGTTAATCCTTACCCCCTCTAGAAGCCCTCTCATTGCCATTACTTTTAAGTGGATAGACTCCTTATTATTGTTACATATGTGTATACATATATGTGCCTATATTTCTGCACATGTTTATGTATGCCTATATGTGTAATTTACACATGTATGTACACACATACATATAGAGATAGTTATGTACACACACACACATACACTACTGAGTCTGTTTTTGTTGGTGTATATATGGTTTTAAAGCTAACCACTCTTTATTGAACAACCAATAAGGGGGCTCATTCTTGCAATGCTGAGTCTCCTTCTCCCAGCAGTCTCAGTTGCCTGGAGCTCTTGGTCGAGGGTTCAGACCCCAGTTGAAATATTCCCCCTTCCATGTTTATGTATCCATTGATATTGCCATTATTTCTGTCTTATTTTTGCAGTCATGTTTATAGAGACTGTTTCACAGTAGACATCTTGGTAATCTGGTCCTTACAAATCCTTCTTTTTACTATTTTGTGATGTTCCTTGAGCCATAGATGCGGGAGCTGTGATGTAGTCTTATCCACTGGAGCTGAGCTCCCTACAATCTGTTGATCTCTGCACTGGGTCCAGTCATGATTTTCTTTGATCTCCATTGTCATTGGAGAGAAGCTGTTTTGATGTGGGATGACATCTCCTTTTATCAGTGGGCATAAGAATAAAATTTAGACCAGAACAAGGAATGGCAAAATCCTTCTAGATCTGCTCCTTCTGTCAATGAACAATGCATAGATTCAATAGCTGCTAAAATACCTACTATTGATATCAGTTTCACCATGCCTTGGTCAATGAAATATTTTTAAAGATAAGTCTAAGAGCCAGGTTCCTGGCTTTATTTCTCAGTTAGTTTCTGTTTCCCCTGCTGACGTGACGATTAGTTCACATGTAGATTAATGAATGATAGGCAGTATATTATTTAAATTTGTAGTTAGTGCAAATTCTACCAATCACTTTTTACAATGTAGAGTCAATATCCAAGCTCTTTTCATTTGAATAATGCTTTGTCAACATTTTATCCTTCCGATGTCTTTCCATGGAACTAACTACTTAGCTACTGAAAACCCTTACACTTAATTTCCCACAGGGAGCTAGGGGTTCATTCCATTCATTTGCCTGGGAAAGCCTAGGATTTCAAAGGTATGACCTAGGGAGCTGTTAGCCAGGAACCTGAGATCACATATCTTATGTGAACTTTGGAAAATGACTTTGTTTCTCTGCTCTGATCCTTATTTACAAAATGCAGTCATTCATCCCAAACCACCAACCTTCTAAGAGTGCAAACGATGGGCACCAGCTCCTACCTGTCCCAGGGCAAATCCACCAGTGAGAAAAGCCTGTGTGATGCTGAGATCCGGAGTTCCCAGGCTCCTGTTCCTTTCCAGACTTCCTTTGCTCTCACTGCTCCTCTCTCTCACACAGTCTGAGCATGCTCTGCACAGGTCTGGATCACCAATGACAGATGTTCTTTCCCATGCATCCCCTTGGATGGACATTCAAGCATCCATGGCCTGGGAACATATAGACCAGGTATTTTATGTATGTGAGTGCATTCTTTCTTACTTAATGTCTTGAACAGAGATTAAAGAAATACATCCCCACCAGCTGCTTGCTCCTAGGAAAATGTAGGTCATTAACCTAGTCTCATTTTAGTGAATGCACAGAAATCTAGGGCCAGAAGAATCTTGATTTTTTTTGGTTATAAGTCTGATGAAATAAATCCTCCTGGTCACTTCTAAAATCTCCTGTAATTGAATTCTTGCCAGGGACAGCTGGCAATTTCTTCTGCACAGCCCATCTGATAGCTCCAAAATCATCCAGGGCTTTTCTGATGCTTCATCATTAAGTCCTTTGTGTAGAAAATGAATGTAGATTGATTTACAAGAGTATTTTTTAGGGAGAGGGGTATTTGATTGGTTGCTAAGGCAATTAGTTTTCTGTATAGCATACCTTTGCTACGTATACTGTCTTTATTTCTGGTTCAGAACATTCACTGTGCCAAACAGATTCACCTGTCAGCTTGGTTTAATTGGCTATGAGGAGTGCAAACCACTTAATTTTCTAGCCAGGCTCAGATCTCCATAGCTCACATTCATGGTCTTTAGTTCACCCTTTAAGGATGCTTACCTGGAAGGTATGGGTTATATAGTGCCCACCTTGTAAAGCTGGTGACAACAAGGTTGGGACCAAATAAAGGGAGGCATCTCTCACGATGGCCATTGTCTCAGGCCCCTATCTCCAAGGCAGCAACCCCAATGGCTGATTGTACATAAAGAAACAGCAGACAGCCAGGCCAAGTGCATTTTGTTCTAAACCTACATCATGAAGTCTCCCAAAAGCTTATGCAAACCCAGGAGCCATCTTGTTATTTTTCTCTATTAAAATGTGGTGGATTGCTAATAAATATATATTTTGTCTTTGTCTGTGCAAAGGTTCCTTTGAGATACAAGTTCTGCTCACTCCTGGTCTCTCTGTTCCTCTGAAGGGGCAGGCAGGACTTTTCCTGTCTCTTCTCTTTTCACTCCCCATTCTCTCTTCCCTTCCCTTCCCTTTATCTCAAATAAGCTCCACACTCAAGCTCTGTCTGCATGGTGCATTCTCTCACCTGCGATGGGCCCTGCTGCAAAGGTCTGGCGCATGCAGTCCTTACCCACCTTGGGACCCGCCAGGTTCCTACTTGCTCAGTAACAACACTTCAAAAACGGCTACTAGCTGGGGACGCTGGACTATGGTGGCCATCTCATTCAACCCACCACACTGTCTCTGTACATCTTCATGTCCTGTGCTGGGTCTCAGCTGCATATAAAGGGGAGCAGTAGAGTGAACACTAGCATGTCTCTGTCTGCTTCCTGAGTGTGGTGCCCTGTGACCTGCTCCCCTTCACGCTCCCGTTGCTGTCAGTGCCCCCTCCAACATGAACCCAAATAAACTCTCTCTTCATTAAGTTGCTTTGGACAGGTGTTTGATCACAGCAATGAGGAAAAATGACTAATACAGCCATTAAGGTAGAACACAGCCAGTGAGCCAAGATTCGAGACCATTTGGCAATCCTAAGATTTACCTGTTTGGGATGTGTATGTGTGTGTGTCTCTGTGTGTATGTGTCTCTATGTATATGTATGTGTGTGTATGTGTGAGTCTCCTTCCCACCCCATTGTTTATAAACCACATCAAACTAGATCAGAGTTATGTCAGGGGCAGAAGTCCTTAGAAGAGGAAGATGATCTTTGTAAGTTGACGGCACCAAGTTTTATATCTGAATGTTGGCATGTGAACCGGTTCCTCCCTGCTGCCAAGCCTGGCCATTAGGGACTGAAGTTCCCTTGTTCTGAGGAGACTAGCTGCCCCAGAGGAGGATGAATGGACCCTGCCGTGTTCTGGCTTGATCAGCCTCCTGCCTATAGAAGTGTTTTCCTGCTCTTGGGCTGAGCCGAGCTTCATTTCACAGAGGCAGAAACAAGCCTGCAAGCCCCAGGGGATCTGGCAGAGGAAAATGAAGTCATTTTACATCTGTGGCACTGTGACTCAAATTGGAATCACACAGAGAAGGATTCTGGCTACTTTGTTTGACTGTTTCTGTGTTTCAGGAGTCTGGCTTCCCTTGGCTTCCTGGAGGGAGGAAGTGGCTATGTATGGAATGCCCATTTGCATTATATAGTCTGGGAGGGGGCTTTTCCTTACATAAGGCGTCTAGCTTAAGTCTTACACTCAGTTCTATAGAAGCAAAACAAGAAGCTATTGAGTCCATCAGAGGAATCAGGCCAGGATCCAGTTGAGGCAAAGCTTAAAATGCATTTCCACCCGCTGTTCTCACTTCTGGTGTGGTTAAGGAGTCAAGAAGCACCTATGCCATTGTCTTTGGATGTTGGCCCCAAGCAGACTGGGTTCTATTCTTCCCAGGCCCCCTTTCCTAGCTTCTTAGTCACGGGGTAGCTTGGAGGGTTGCTCTGCACTGGCTACCACCTCCCCTGCTTTCCCTTCCAGGTACTCTGGCTCAGTTGCTGCTGCCTTCACTTCCCCCTTTCTGCTGTGGCATGTCTGTCCTTACTTGCATTTTTTGTTTTTTTTGTTTGTTTGCATTTCAGAGAAAACTTTACTGGCATTTGAGATAAAATTTATTGCCAGGGAGGACAAATCCCACTATTTATCTGCTAGAACCAGGGCTCAGCTGCTTCTTTGCTGGTTCTTAATGCAGCCTGTCCTGTGCATGCGATGCTGAAACCTGGCCTACCCAGCACCACAGAGAAGTCCAGGCCATAGGTCCCAATGCTCAGGTCACATTTGTTCCCAGATCCACGTGTTTTTGAATCCTCAAACCAAAGTTTCCAGTATCTGAGAAGTTATTTTTTTGTAACTCACCCTTCTGTTTCGTCAGACCTTTCTCCAGGATTTCCTCTGCCTTGGATCCGTGGACTGTCTAGTGAACAGCAATCTTTTCATTTCTCCCTGGTGCCAAAGGGCCTGATGGTATGTCTAGCTTTGGAAAGCATGGGTGTCTGGCCTTTGAACTTTCTAACACCTTGGCTGCCCAGGCCAGTCTCTTTGCTCTCCCTGACACAGATATAAGGGAGAGCTTGGGGATGTGACGTTCCCTCATGGGATTCTCCTTTTTGCTTTGACCCACATGGAGCACAGGAAGAGAGCTGCGTGTATTTTCAACAAAAGCCCTTTCACCTGTTATGGGGAACCCACGCAGACACAGTTTATAGCCAACTTTATTCAAGCAAGTGGAACTCTATTAGGGTATTTAGGGACCCAACTATAGCGCTGAGTATCCAGAATATAGGGTTTTTGAAGGCAAAACCACATCTTGGCATTTTACTTGGCAATTGTGTGTGTGTGTGTGTGTGTGTGTGTGTGTGTGCAAGTAAGCAACTTAACAGAAGCTAAGATAAGCAGAGTTATGTACAAGCAAGCTAACATAAGTGAGCTGGGGCATCTTGATCTTGGGTTCCTAGAATACAGTTGGGTAATTTTCCTCCGGGCTTCTCATTAAGGATACAGAATTCTAGTCAATCCTAAAATGGCCTCATCTGGAATACAAGCTGGAGGAACCCCTGTCTTTTTTTTTTTGTCATATCCATGACATAGACTACCACATGGAACACACACTCCATCCCAACGAGGTGGATGCCACTTCTACTTTGAAGAGAATAATCTGGAAGAGAGATGATGAGCAAACTTCTCAAGACTGCATAGGAGCTGAAACAAGCAGCCCGATCTTGGGCTCAAAGTATTCTCCACATGCCTGCTACCAAATTGCAATATACTTTTAAATTTACCGATCTCTATTCCATACTAAAGGCTAAGCTCATGCATTACCTTAGTGAACCGAGGCTCTCTGGGAGTAGAAAGCTATAACAGAATAGCAGTAGCTAAGTGTCTTAAACATAGATCTGGAGGGAGATAAAGAGTCCAGGATGGACATGATGGCAGCTTTGATTCTTGACAAAGAGTCTTTTTGCCTTCTCATTATGTCTTCATGAGACCTTTCCCTTGATGCTCTAGTTGGAGATAAAAACCTCAGTTTCTTTTGATCTCTGCCTCTGTTCTCTTAATTCCATAGAGAGTCACCCTCTAACAACCCAGTCTAGACATAATCACCTTCTAGAGTCTCTAACTTCAAATATCATCATGTCAGGGTGAAAATTCAATATGTGAATTTGGGGAGAGACCCAAACATTTAGTCTACAATACCAATCAAATTTATTTCTTATCATCTTCTTAGAACAAACTAAGGGTTTTTTTTTTCATACTACAAGACTGTTATGACATGAATTTACTCCCCCCAAAACCTAGACTCATGTTGCAAGTTAATACCCAATATGAGAGCATTAAGAGTTGGTGCCCCAGGAGACCACTTCCTAAATATAATCCTGGTAGCACTGAAAGCAACAATAAATAGATGGTACCTCCTGAAACAGAAGCTTCTGTAAAGCAAAGGACACAGTCAATAAGACAAAAAGGCAGCCTACTGAATGGGAGAAGATCTTCACCAACCCCACATCAGACAAAGGACTGATCTCCAAAATATATAAAGAACTCAAGAAATTAGACATCAAAATTCCAAATAACCCAATTAAAAAAATGGGGTACAGAACTAAACAGAGAATTCTCAACAGAAGAATCTCAAATGGCCGAAAGACTTTAAGGAAGTGTTAAACATTCTTAGTCATCAGGGAAATGCAAATCAAAACAACTCTGAGATACCATCTTACACCTGTCAGAATGGCTAAAATCAAAA
>JAQHUG010000018.1:3585136-3615435 GCA_028555095.1 Dicrostonyx torquatus | reverse complement strand
CAGCTGAGATGTAAGAACAGGTGGGATGGGGCAGTGGTGACAGCTGAGATGTAAGAACAGGTGGGATGGGGCAGTGGTGACAGCTGAGATGTAAGGACAGGTAGGATGGAGCAGTGGTGACAGCTGAGTTGTGAGGACAGGTGGGATGGGGCAGTGATGACAGCTGAGACATGAGAACAGGTGGGATGGGGAAGTGGTGACAGCTGAATCGTGAGGGCCTTGGTGCAGCCCAGGTGGGATGTTAGACTACAATAGTCCTCTCCCTGTGCATGGAGAAATCACCTCAAGAGCCTTAGTGGGCACCTGGAGACATGGTCATCCACACTCTATGTGGGCTGTGTTGGCCCTGCAGGCTTTACAGTGGCGTCACACACTCCCATGACCAATCTGCCATTCCACCCAGGAAGCTCCATGCCATCCCACTCCTGTCCACTCTACTCCACCCCACGCCATCTGCTATACTCCATGCCATTTCACTCCATCCCATTCTACTCCAGCCCACCCTGCTCCTCTCTGCTCTCCTCCGTTCTACCCCATTCCATCTTATTCCTTGTTTTATACACTGTGTCTTCTTTGTGGTACCATAAAGTGTATTATGCTCATCACAAACAAGACCTGAATACAACTACTGTGGAATTGCAATGGTTACCGTGGTAGCCAAGATGGGTACCAGATAACTGATGAGCAAGTGGCATATACTGTACCCGTGGGTACACGAGACACAGGGATATTTCCCTTCCATTGTGAGGTGGAGTGGGGTAAGAGTTAATCATGATACACACACCATCAGTAAACACTGTTTGAAATTTAAAAATTCAAAATATATTTCTAAAATTTCCCAATGAATATGGTCAAACCACAGTCAGACTGGGGCCAAACCTCAGAAGGCAGAAGCAGGCCAATTTTTGTGAGTTTGAGGCCTGCTCGGTCTACATAGTGAGTCTCAGACTAACCAGGGGTTACATACTAAGTCAAAAAGATGGGGGGGAAGGGAGGGAGAGAGAAAGAGAAGGAAAGCTGATTGGGATGGAGGGGTGTGTGTGTGTGTGTGTGAGAGAGAGAGAGAGAGAGAGTGAGAGAGAGAGAGAGAGAGACAGAGACAGAAACAGAGAGACAGAGAGAGAGAGAGAGAGAGAGCAATCCTGGCAACCTGAGTTCAGTCCTTGGAACTTACATGGTAGAGAGGACTAACGACCACAAGATGTTCTCTGTTCACATGCAAACATGCTCTCTGTCTCTGTCTCTCTCTCTGTCTCTGTCTCTCTCTCTCTCTCTCTCTCTCACACACACACACACACACACAGAGAGAGAGAGAGAAAATCAATAGACAAACATAAAGATGACAGTGGAGAATGGCTGTAGCAGGGCAAGACTCATCCCAGGAACTTGACTCTGTCATGTAGGAAAGCAAGGAAGAGTCACTCCTGCACCTCTGTGATGGTAGAGCCTCACTGTCAACTTGACCACATTGGAAAATCTCCTAGGACACATACCTCTGCACATGGCTGTGAGGAAGTACCTACAACTTAACTAAGGGGGAGGACCCACACAGGACGTGGGAGGTTGGACCCTCTCAGGACATTGGAGGCACTATTCATTGCTACTGGAATGTTTAGGGTAAAACATGGGCATTAGCTGCTTCAACAAGTGAGGTTGCTTTTGGCCAGTACCAATATTAGAGCCAGGTCATAACAAACAACAGAGAATGATTTCATCAATGTGGCCATGCTAGGAAGAGGAACACACAGAGAAGTTGGCTGACCTCCAGATCTATTCTGAGATCAAGAGTTTTACGCTTAAAACGTTGAGAGGAAGTTGTCACTAAGCAGTCTCGGTCCAGGTGTGGTCCTGCCTGTTACTGACCCATCACTGCCTCGGCTCCAGCCTCTCCTGGAAGGTTTACTAGGTTGTCAGAACTGTGTAACATCTCCTCCAGGGAGGTGCATCCCCCTCTGTCTAACACCAGGGCTTCGGCCTCTCTCAGAGTAGGATTTCTGGAGAAATTTTCATTCTTGGGAGTGGATTGTTTGAATAGTTCACTAACAAAACACGGTGGGGCATGGATGGTTCATTTTGGAATACCTCCTTCCCTGACAGGATGGTCACACTGTGGGCTGGTGTTCTGGAATGAGTAAAAGGGAAAACAGGACAGCAACAGCAAAAAGGACAGAGTTGGGATCCCTTGCCTTTCCAACTGTAATAGGAGCGGCTGCCTCACGCTTCTGCCTTGACTTGACTGTCATGATAGCATGTACTCTCATGTACATGTCATGTGTATCCAATTAAACCCTTTAAGCTGGTTTTCCTGGGTAGCTCGCCACTTCAAAGAGGAAAAAAAAAACCAAAACAGTAGTATAGCTCTGTGTGGGGGAGAGTCAGGGATGGGCCTGAAACATGCCAAGGAGGCAGACAGGCTGCTGGAGAGGATTTAGGATGTGGAGTAACAGTACTGCTGAACCATGAGGGCTCTCAGACAGCCGCAAGTGGGGCAGTTGCTTCTGAGAGCCAGCCTTGTCCCTGGCAAGCTCCCTGCCATGACTGTGGCTGCTAGCTGTGGGCTCCTGGGTCCGACCCATTTATCTTTGCCCTGGCTGTCTCCACTGGCTCTGCAAACAGATCTAGGGCGAATGGATCAGTACTTTTCCTCTGACTTCAGACGGTTATAAGCCTTGGAGTTCTGCCATGGTGGACTTCCAAACCCGGCACAGAGCACTCTCTAATTCCTACACCATTTGGGGAGACCTTGGGTGAAAATTCAAGGTCTGAGCTTATAACACGGTGTCTTTTTTTCCTATGGTCTGTTCATTCTTGGCACCTGTTGGGGACTAGCATAATGGAACAGGAGGTTCCACTGTGCCTGATCACACTGATGCTGGAACACCAGTGTCAATTTCATGGTTCCCATCTCCCAGACCCCATCTTGATAGCTGACACACGTGAGGAACAGTACCTTCAAAAGCACCCTAGCATATACACCATCACAACGATCCTGTACCTCCAAATGGCTTTACAAACAAAGGCAACACCTGTGAACAGTAGAGCTCTAACAGTGTGTGTGAGTCATCCTTCCAGAAGTCTCGCCTCCAGGCACGCCTGACAGCCTTTCTTGCCGGATGCTCAACCTTCACAATGGATGGAGGCTGCTCACAGCCTTCTGGGGAATGGATTGCAGGGCTCCACCGGCAGTTAAGAATCACAGACAAATCTCATCTAGATGAGCAATTTCCACGTGGATCAAAAGACACACTCAAGTTACCGACAGTGGTAGCCAAACCCTTTAACTTCAATAATATTGCAGCAAACCCACAAAAGTCTCTGGACTGAGAGAGCGCCAGTGTGGTATGGGAGCTGTTCAGACATTCCTTCCAGGTTAGTAGAGTATTTGCAATTCAGCTCTTTTACTGATGTGCGTCTTATGTAACAAGCAGCAGCCAAGAGGGAGAGCTAGAATCCCGGGCTTCTTAAAACTTTCCACTGGGTGCTCACAGCCAGCTGAAGAGAGTCAATGAACACCCTGGCTCTCCTGCTGTCTCCATCAAATGCCAGAGTGTGAGATGGAGGGCCATGGTGGTCAAGTTCATGGGCTCTGGCAGGAGATAATGTGTAGGGTTAGAATCCTGATGCACTTGGGAGCCGTATGCCTTGAGAGTGTTCCTTGCTGCTGCTGGTTTGCATTCTTGTCACCTTCCACGATGGTTTTTTTCATTTTGGGGGGGCTACTGAGGATTTGGGAGTTAATGCATGCCAGTTCAATACAGTTCCTGCGCCAAAGGGTCCATAGGCATGAGCCATTGTTTAAAATCAGATTATAAGTTTCATTTTTTAAAAAAATTCAGGTGCTACTGCATTTTATTCTATATGT
Source organism: Dicrostonyx torquatus (assembly GCA_028555095.1). Classification (NCBI taxonomy): domain Eukaryota; kingdom Metazoa; phylum Chordata; class Mammalia; order Rodentia; family Cricetidae; genus Dicrostonyx; species Dicrostonyx torquatus. Next base: position 3,611,573 of record JAQHUG010000018.1, on the reverse strand, counting down.
CTTTAACACAAAATAATATTTTTTCCCCAAATTTCTAATGAAAATGACCCTTCTGGGTAAGGTGCTAAATTTATGTCTGGCTTTGCCTAAGCCCTGGGAGCATGATGAAAAATCTAACTCTAAGGTCAGTGGGTATTGGGAGAAAGCTTTGCCACACTGGGAAGAGAGCAACTAACAGCTGTGTGCATTGGGAGACCTTCCTAAAGTTGTGCTAGTCCTTGTCCAGATTAAGGAGTAAAATTCGGTCCCTATAGGTGAAGTTGCCATGGAGGAAATCACCTAGCTGCCTCAACTTAGTGTCTCAGGATTAGGGTAACATTACAGCAGTCAGCCCTCCAACTCTGTCTTGCGTTTCACTTTCTGTATCTTCAGCTACCACTAGTCAACGGCAGTGTGACAAAATGTGAGTGGCCCCAGAAATAAGTAATTTGCCAAATTAAACTAGCCCGTATTGCAGTGTATAGTTAGAAATGCTGTATTTGACTATTAATTGTCGTGATTAATTTCCCACTGTACCTAATGTGTAAATGCAACTTGATCATGGTGTATATGTGTAGGAAAACATGTGTAGGGTTTGCTACCATGGTTTCAGGCACATCCTGTGGGTGGGTCGTCAAATGTATCCCCTTGGATAGCAGGAGACAGCTGCCCGCATGAACTTGTTCAAAGTTTTGTTGCAGCTAAAGACGACCACAACAGCCCTGACCACAACAGCCCTGAACACAACAGCCCTGACCACAACAGCCCTGACCACAAGCCCTGCAGTCGACACTGAAGAGCAATGGCCAGGGTATGGCTCTGGAGATGACAAACAGTGTAAGGGATTTTTGGGGATCAGCTCATGGCTGTCCAGAAGTCTGACCTCAGGGATCTGTTCAAAGGTTTTTCGTTGTTTTTCCACCTATGCCAAGAAAGGAAAAGCAGCCAGCTAGAGGCCCCTGACGCTTCATCAGCCCCCACGTTTCTGTATGCACACTGGGAGTCCAGTGATGAGGTGATCCGTCCTCTTTTTCTTATGAGAATCTAATGTAGCAATCATTTTTTATGAAGGTTATTTGTCTCTAAAATTAGACTTTCAACCCGGTATGTTGTGCCCATCTCCATCTCTAGAATGTGGGAAACTGAGGAAGGAGAGAGAGACTTGGAGAGATGACCCAGGCCGGGGCTGCAGATACAGAACCTGTCTTTAAATTCAACAGCACATATAGAATAAGTTATATATATACAACAAAATGGAAATAGACTTACAATGTTTTCCTGAACAGGAGTATTTTTTTACTTCAGGAATTACTGTGAGAATTCTGACATTTTAATAAAATCACAATGCTGTCTGTATATTTTGCCAGTTATATCACAGTTCAGTTCTATGATAAATTTTACAAAATAGCTGTGATCATACCTTTAACATGTGGTTAACTTAGATTCAAACTCAGTCCCATGAATGCTACAGTTAACCTGGGCTAACTTTTTTTTTTTTTAATGTGTGTGTGTCTGATTAGAAAGGGCATGGCCATATTGCCTGTGTCTAATCGGAGTCATTACAAGCTTATTTATCCTGTTGGTTTTCAGTTTTAAGAAATCCATGTCAGGGGAAGAGGAGATGGGTCGGTCAATAAAGTACTTGCTGGGCAAGCATATGGACTTGAATTTGGATCCCCAGCATCCCTGTAAAAGCTCTACATAGCAGTGTATGTCTATAACCCAAAGATTTAAGGCAAAGAAAGGCAGATTCCTGGAGCTCCTTGGCCAGCTGGGATAGTTAAATCGGTGATTAATAAATTCAGTTAAAGAGAGTATCTCAAAAAATAAGGTTAAGAGTGACTGAGGAAGAAACCCTATGATGGCCTCTGACCTCTACATATGTGTACATTAGAAACACATGCACACATAGTACCCCCCACACACACAAGTAATTACTCACAGTGCAACCTATGAGTGTGGATGCTCTTTGTAATTGATCTGTACTTTGCTTTCTTCACTGATTCTAACCGTAAATTCCCAGCTGTTTGTTAGAGGCTCAGCCTCCGTTTTCATGTGCGTCTTTATATTAATGACTGTATGTCATGTGTGTGGGTTCCCAGGGCCTCACATGCTAAGTTCATGGTCAGTAATGCTATGGGAATGCATGCAATCACATGTCTCTGCACCCCTTAAATGTGCTTACCCCTTAAATGGGCTCACACTTTTGACTGTAAACCCAATCAGAGCTGGTACACCAGCTCTGATGGTGTCTTTGGTTACTTTTCTGTTGCTGGGAAGACACCAAGAAAGCTTATAGGAGAAAGAATTTATTGGGTTTACAGTTTCACACTAGAGTCCATGACCATCATGACGAGCAGTACAGCAGCAGTCGCTGAAACCTTGTTTCTGATACACAAGCATGATGCAGAGAGAGAGAGAGAGAACTGGTAATGGGACATGGCTGGACTTTTGATATCTCAAATCCCATACCCAGTGACATGCCTTCTCCAACAAGACCACACCTTCTAATCCTTCCCAAACAGTTCTACCAACTGGGGACCAAGTATTCAAATATATAAACCATTTTTCATCAAACCACCCAGCTTGTAAAGTCTTGCATAGCATGTATGCAACTCTGGGTTTAATGTCAAAGACTTTGTATACAGGATGGGTGGTACCTGCCTGAGATGCTGCCATTCATGGGGTAGAAAGAGGAGCATCAGAAATTAAAGGTTATCCTTAGCTACACAGCAAGTCTGTGGCCATCTTGGGCTACCTGAGATCCTGTCTGCAAAAACGAAGAACAAGCAGCAGCCACAACACTAAATAAATCTCCAACATAATCAGTCCATAGTTAAAGGAAATGACATTTCTCTAAAGGAGACTGGAAACACCAGTTCCCTATCAGAAAGACACAAATGCAGACATTGATGCTGAGCACATCACTGCCGAGAGCATCGCCAGACGAACCTGCTTTTGGGTCTCTAACCTGGGTGGCGTGGTGTGGCTTCAGTTTACATTTGCAAATATGGATGCCAGGAAAGATGAGACGTTTAGAATTTCCTTTCTGGAAATTTCTGGGCCGAGGGTTTGGAATCAGAGCCTCCTGACTCCCTCGTAAGGGGAATTTGGAGGATGCTGAAACTTGAGTCCTTTATGGATAAATGGTCTAGAAATGTATCGGTTGAATCTCCCATGATGTACAGGAGTTTTAATTTTAGTGGGAGTGAGGGGGGAGCACATCCTTGGGCAAGATAATTTGGTTTCGATGACACCAGAATATTTAAGTGGTCCTTCCATGGACTTTGCCTACTCAGAGAGAACCTTCCATCCCTAGCAGATTCCCCTCCACACAGTACCCTAGCAGCTGAACCAAATGAAACAGAACTCAACATCTCCTGGGGGGATACCTGCCAGCCTTAACCATGAGACATGTTCCAGGGCTTCCAGCTGTCACTCTGAGCCAAGAGTGAGATTTGCAAACACTGGACTCCTGGCCTATCTGTTTCTGAGCACTTGGAGACACTGTGAGAACAGGAGATGTGTTGTACCGCAAGAGCCCCTCCTCCTTCCGCTCTGCCAGTCTCATTCCACCCTGATGGTCTAAATAAAAAACAGAAAAAAACCCAAACAAAACAAGAACTATTGTCAAATTAATAGCAGCTTTTAGAAAAAAAAGAGTGGGACAGGTGGCAAGATTCCTGGCTGTTGAGTTCCAGCCAAAACATTCGGCATTTTTTTCTTGTGGGGGAGGCACTGGAGCAGTCTGTGAGTCGGTGAGTCAGCAGTGAGGGGCGGCAGCAGAGGGGGGCTGTTCCTGAGCATCCTGCCTGGTCCTGAGGAGAATTAGTCAATTCTTGGAAAGAGGGAAATGTTCGGATCGCCCTGATCCCCACTTCCAGATCTCCCTCTTGGCCTTAGGCGGAGGACATAGTCATCTAATGGAATTCATTTTGTTCTGCTCGGTGCACATGTGTCATTGTGTTTTGACTTAGCAGCAGGCCCTGGCTCCATCTCTTGCCTATTTCACCCCAGGACTGTTTTCCATAGCAACTTCAGAAATAACAGTGCATTGCAAAGGGCCCAACTTGCCCTTTGGTGAGTGAGGCACACGCGATGCTGACAGACAAGCATGAGATAGGGAGCTGACAGGGAAAGAAGATGGAGACAGACACATTTGGAGAAATGGGTTATTAGTAGGTTCTGATAGATGAATGGAATTGCCTAGAAACTCAGGGAAACACATACCAAATAAAGGAATGCTTGTCCAGGAGCACTCGGGCTGCAAAAAGAAAGCTCCTTCTTTGTGATGAGAAGTGAGCTACAGGATTTGCAGAGGATGCTGGGAAGGAGTGAGCTACAGGACCTACAGAGGATTCTGGGAAGGAGTGAGCTACAAGAGTTACAGAGGATGCTTGGCACAGAGCTTGGGAGTCTCCTGGACTTCTCCAGTGACTTGTGGCATAGGTAAGTATGAAAACGTGGAAAGATGCTTTCTTCTGAGTGCAAATCCACAATGTTCAGCCCAGTGTAACTTCCTCACACACTCCATGGTGAACTCTTTTCTAACTACATTCATTCAAAACTGAGAACTGGCAAAGAATGATGATAAGGAAAGATGGCTCCCTGGTGTTTGGGGACATTCACCCCACAAAGGTAAATTGTGGTGGTTGGGACTGGAAAAAGATCTAATGGACAAATCTGTGATGGTTGTTCATAGCAACTTGACAGGATCTACATCATAAAAGGGTAATCTTGTCTAGGTTAATAGAAGTGGGAAAACTCACTATAAAAGTGGGTGGCATCCACAAGGGCATGGTGGAGCACATCCTTAAACCTAGCATTCTGACAGCAGAGGCAAGAGGATCTCTGTGAGTTCAAGGCCTGCCAGGATTACATTGAGAGAACCTAGCCAAAAAGATCAAATAATTAAAACCAAGATGTAAATTGGGTAGCACTGTTCCCTGAATTTGGGGTCCTCGGTTGCATGGCCTGTGTTCGAAAAAAAACTGAGCAGGCACTCATCTCTTTCTGCTTCCTGACTATGGACTGGCTGTGACCAGTTTTTCATACCGTCACTGCCCTGACTTCCCCAACATGGTGGACTGTACTGTGGAGCCATGAACTCTATCTATAAACCCTTCCTTCCTTAAGTTCCTTTTGTTGAGAATATTTTTTTTAATCACAATAACCTGAAAAGTAACTAAGAAACTTTTCAGTTTAGTTTCTTACTTACCTGGAGTAAAAAGTAGGAAAAAAAAAACCACTAACCATAAAAAAAAGAGCAATTCAACATGTCCTCTTCAGAATGGTGAAGAAGACTGAAGTGATGATGTAGGTAGGACTGAGAGTCCCAAGAACAAACAGGAAAAAAAATGAATCCAGGGGTGGGACCCTGCCTGCTAGAAAATTCCATATTACTTAATCTTTGATCCAATGGCATCTAGAAAGCATGATGGGCTGGGGTCAGGAGGGCTAGCATCCAGTTCCAACCCGAGGACAGCTCATTGTGCAATTGTGGCAAATGACTTTCCCAGAAGGTGAAATGAGTTGGCTTAGGTGATTCAGAGAACATTTCTGCTCAGCACAAGCAAGTGTTCCAAATCAGACCAACATTTAAAATGAATTACCGTAGTATGTATATAGGTTCAAGGCACCAATGAAAAGAGGTTCTTTATTCCTGTTTTTTCATTTATTTTACATACCAACCACAGTTTTCCCTCCCTCCTCTCTTCCTACCCCCCCCCCACCTCCCATCTATCCACTAGTCCTCCATTCAGAAGGGTCAGGCCTTTCAGGGGAGTCAACAAAGCATGTCATGTCACATCAATAATTTAGGACCAAGCTCCTTCCCTATATCAAGGCTTGGTGAGGCATCCCTGTATAGGGAAGAGGTTCCAAAAACCCAGCTCCTGTGCCAGGGACAGATCCTGTTCTCAGGGCTAGGGCCCCCACAAACAGACCAAGCTACACAGCATTCAGAGGGCCTAGGTTGGTCCCATGTGGTCTCCCTAGCTGTTGATCCAGAGTTATAAGCTCTCCTTAGTTCTAGTCATCTGTCTCTGTGGGTTCCCCCTCATGATTTTATCCATCTTGCTCATCCAGTCCCTCCTTCCTCTCATCAATTAGACTCCAGAAGCTCGGCCCAGTACTTGACTGTGGATCTCTGCATCAGCTTCCATCAGTTGCTGGATGAAGGCTCAAAGAGGGGATTCTTAATTAAAACACGTTCAGCATCACATGGTGATAGTGAATCTTCAGTAATCCTTCGCGAGTCTTTCCTAATGTCATTTCCATTTTGCATATGTATGAACTAAAGCTCATGGAGGTGACCCTAAGTTCTTAAACTTTTCCCTGAGGAGGGCAGCAACATTTGGTGGGAGGTAAGTGTCAGGTACAAAGCCCTTCCTCTTCCTATTGTCCCCATTGTCCTGAAACCAAACACCCTAAGTGGATGAACAGAGAGACCTGCCTCCCAAAGTCACAAGGATGCTGTTAATTGTACAGGGAAACCCAGAGACAGTTCCCCAATCCTAGTACAGAGGTGTGGCATCAAACCAAGGCTGCACTGGCCAGAGGCTCCTGGAGTCTGCAGTTCTGGCACACTGCCAGGGTGACTGTAACCAGGGTAACCAGATGAACTGGAACTCACTTGCAATAGTCACCTTTCACCATTCTGGAACATCTGAGACTGGCTGTGCTTCATCAGGGTGTTGAGTAACCAAGCCTTCTCCATCCCCCACCATCTTAAAACCTACCCTGGTCTAACTCAAGCTGGAGGGAAAACCTGCAAGAGAAAGCCACATGACTAGGTTAGATGCAGTCTGAGCAGGTTTGTGGAGCATGGTTTTGCTGGCTGGTCTGAGCAAACCTGCAAATGTCACTCATATGAGAAGTGTACTGGATGAGTAGAGGAAAAAAACCCCACCATAGACACGGAGGCTGATACAGCAGCCTAGTTCCCACACATAGAGGAATTCACCTCATGTTTAGAGAATAAAGTTCCAGCACATGACATTGTCAGTGTTCTGGAGGAAGGTACTTTTCATCAGGTCCTTCTAAGGTCTCTCTCTTTGAGGTGCAGATGGTCCTCTCCCTGCTCCCATACTTACTGTCTCTCTTCTTTAAAGAATATTAGAAATACTAAAATAGAAATATTAGTAAAATACTCATTTACTAATAGTTACTTCTTCAAGGTTTTATCTCCAAACACACATTGGGTAAGAGGGCTTTAGGGTACTAATTTCAGGAGGCAATGGTTCAGGCTATTCAGAAAGGAAAGGGCAATTACAGAGGAATTTTCACTGCAAGTGTGTTTAAATGGGAAAATTATGAAGTCAATTTGCAGACGGATGCTATTTAGGAATACTACTTAGAACAGTGATTATTTTAATTATATTTATTTGTGTGTGCTGAGGAGGGCATATGTGTTATAATTTAGTGTGGAAGTCAGAAGTCAACTTGCGGAAGTCGGTTCTCTCCTGCCATCAATACCTGTTCCTCACACTGAGCTCAGGTCACCAGGCTAAGCAGTAAGTTCCTTTTTTTTCCATTTACCAGAAGTTCCCACGCTTCCACATGTACAGTGGGGATTTCTAAAAATGCTGGTGTCTGGGTCTCAATTCAAAATGGCAAGGACCTTCAGCACCGAAGTTAGGTTTCCGCAGAGACTAGAACAAAATTATTTCCCCTTCTCCCCTGCCACCTGAATATATGAAGCATTTTAAACAACTAGGTAGCATGATTGTGGAGCTTGGAAGGACCCAAATTTGTGGGCAGTCCAGCAGGCTGGAAGTCTAATGTTGGGCTTTGGTTCTGTAGGCCAATTAGAGGCAGAAGTCCATTATCTTGAGGAAAAGTCAAGGCTTTCCATTGGCTGAGTAAGACTTGGATACATAACGGTGATAAGGCAGCTATCCCTAAAGTTTATTGACTGCCAGTAAACACCTCACCTAAAAACACCAAAATATCCAGGCTGATATTTGACCAAATGCCTGGATGTGGTCTACTAGCCATGTAGACTCATAGATTAACTATTATAGCTATTACTCTTCAGTAATATTTCTCAGGGCTTAGGATGATACATTTAGAAACAGTCTTCAGAGCCAAGACTTTCTTACAGTAGAGGTCAGGGTGAGTAGGCAGTGTGCAAGCATTAACTAGAATTTGTATTCTTTCTCCACTGCTTCTGTGCTTCCCCCTTAGTCCTTTCCTTCCAGTTTCCTCGGTTACACACCCTCATTTCCTGAGAAGCTTTGAAGTCACCGTTGCTTGGGTCCACCCATCAGGGATGCTGCTTTACTTGGTAGGATATGATCAAAATCACCCTATAAAAGGCAGGCTGGGCATCAAAGGGTTCTCAGATCTTTTTCCCAGGGCATCCACATTGAAAATTCAAGTTGAGAACTCAAGTAAGTTCCTTAGTAAGTCTAGAAAGTGACAATGACTCTACGGGTTTAAAAGATTAGCTAGGCAGCTAGAATGTTACTTCCAGGACTGCACCTCTGACATCTTCTTTTCACTTAATTATTCACACCATGCTAGAATTCTCGTCCTCCTTCCGAAGCAGGAATGGCAGCCTTGACTTCTGCAGTGTGCCAGGTAGTGTTGACACATTGGTTCCTCATCTGTACCTTCTGGAATAGGTTGCAAGGATGAGTAAGAAGACTAAAACATGAAAGCCCATCTCAGTTCACACAGAGGCTAAATAATGGATATTGACCTATCCATCGATACCTTTAAAGATTATCTATCTACTTTTGATCCAGTGTCTGTGTCTGTATTTTTTTTCTCTCAACTCTTTGGATAGGCAAGCTTTCTCAGAATAGCTTATGGTTCCTCTGCACCAGCAGCATGCATCCTGCAATTCTCATGGCCTTGCCCAGCCATCAATATGGCCTCTGCTCCTAAGGTGCCTTCTTTGTCTCCTGACAAACCATCCAAAGCCAGATCTTCTACTCCAGCTTCCCAAGCTTTCCCACTGTGAACCCATCAAAGCTTGGTCACCTTTGCTTTCTCTCCCAGCCCCCTGCTCCACACCCAGGCACCTTGTGAAGCTCTAGTTCACTCTATGCAATATATACTGTACCTTATATATTTGTCTACTTGATCCACTGTATTCTCCCAACATGATTAATAACATTTTGAGGGATACTTTATTTTAAAACACCTCTTCCACCTGTGTCTATGACAGAGTCTCATACATGGTGGGAAAACAATTCATTAATTCAACAAATGCTCTTTGATCAGAGTTGATTTTTGAGCCAGGGTAATCAAGGTCGTTAATAGAAAGGGTATAATTTGTGCCTAGGGTTTTCAAGTTTCCTCTTAAGAGCTCATCACTCAACTGGACTATATAGAGGAAGATAGAAAATGATCATTCTGCTCTGGGATCAATGAAGCTGTAATCTTAGTACTAGGGAGGCTGAGGCAGCAGGACTGTGAGTCTGAAGTCAATCTGGGCTACACTGTCTTGACAACACAACGGATGGCTGGAGAGATGTGTCTCAAGGGTGAGGAGCCTGTACTGATCTTATATAGGATGTTGGTGTAATCCCAGCAGTCACGTGTTCACTTTACAGTGTTCTGTGACTCTGGTTCCAAGAGCATCTGATGCCTCTGGACTCTTAGAGTAATACACTCATATGCATATACTCACATGAAGACACATGTGCACATGTGTACGCATGTATGTGTGTGTGCATGCAAGGAGGAAGCATTTAAGTTCAGTGCTGTATTCAATATGGCCTTTTTATAGGATATATTGACATTAGGTGACACCAGAATGCCCTCTGAACTGATGTCTGTGCTTGATGTCCATTTAGACTGTGAGCAGTTTCTGTTTCGGGGCGGCCTCCTCTTCTTTTGTTCCAGAATCTGCAGCCTAGTACCCTGCAGATGCTACATGATGAGTGAATGAGAAAATATGTTTGCAAGAAATTCAACTCGCGTTGTAAAAGTACGCAGGCTTTTATTCTTCAGAGACTCGTTTTCAAATGTATTTAGTACTTAAAAGCCTTTGGTCCCTCAGACTTGAGAAACTGAGTATATTCCAGAGATGCAGACTCATTTACCCCGAGTCCTGGCAAAATGCCTTCCAAAGGTTTTCTTGTGCCTAACTGTCACTCAGAATACATCTTTTTGCCTTTGCTTCTGGCCTGGGGGATCACCCCCATATTCTTCAGTCCCTATGACAGTCCAGCACCCGTGCAGACCAGTCCCCTGTGGCCCTCTCTGTGTGTTTCCTTTCCAAGGGATACCTGCTGGGATAGTAATATCCAGGAGAGTTCTGCATATGTTCAGCTCAGTGAGATGACACAGGAAGGCTTGTAGAATGTTACACTGGAAGGGACTTTCAGGACATAGGTTTCAACCTTGCCATTTGAAATGGAGGCAAATGAGACCCTGGAGGGAAGGGCTATTTTAAGACAATGTAATGATTTAGAATCCAGGCCTGCTGTTTCTCGACTAATGTCTTCTTCATATTCCATGTACACTCTTCCAAGCTTAATATCAAGACATGTTTTAAAGCTATTTTGCTAAGTATCTCAGCTAAGCTCTTCCAGCACCAGCTCATTTATAGCTATAAAGTCCTTAACATCCCAGCAAAAGGCATCTCAGTTCCCAGAATGAGCTCCAGACTTCACAGTGAACCAATCCCTCTTATTCCTTCAGGACTTATCATTAATTCTCTCATCATCTTGGGTTTTATTGTTCTCTTCTTCCTTAGGCACAAATGAACTCAAGCGTTGAATTGCTTCATCATCCTGGATACTAAAAGTTTGATTTCAGAAGTTCTCAAGGCATGTCCATTTGCAATTTCTGGCAGCATTGGCAGCAGGCATGCTAGGGGGCCATTCATTCCCTCCTCGTTCATTTCCCAGCTCTACTTACAGCAACATTTAATTAAGCTTTCTGGAGCAGACTCCAGGTGAGATGCTTTATGTGTATGACATCATTTCCTCCTGACAGTAATTTAGTATGCACGATAATATCATGCCCATTTTCCAAGTGAAAAAAACTGAGGTTGCAAAAGGTAAAACTCCTGGCCAAGTATGTAGCAAAAAAGTGATGGAGTCCAGATGTGATCAAAGGTTGTGTCCTGATTCCAGGACCTCAGACCACCTTGTCATTTAGATTGGATGGGAGTTCTGCTTGATCATAAAATTCGGTAAAATGGTCATTTTGTCCCATTTCTTTTTCCTGGCAATATTGTGTGGCGACATGTTGTCTGCTAGCGTTATGCATTTAGTGACATCTTAGGACAGCTCCTATGTCCTGTGCATAACTCAGACACCAGCTGTTAAAATGCTTCCTTTCAAAATGAAGATCACGGGGACTGGCAAGTGACTTGTTCCCTCCTTCTAAATTCAAGACACAAAGGACTCTGACTGTGGTAGGACCTTTCTCTTCTCCATGTCTGATCAGGGAGGTTGACATCACTGAGCACAACGCCGCCTGTGGCTCTAGAGTTATGAAGGATTGGACAGCTTGTGGGGTCAGAGGAGCCCAAGGAGGGTGGTTCGGCGGCAAGAAGGCAGGAACACTATGCCTGGAGATGAGGCCCGGGCGAGTGACATGACATGTGACCCCTAGATGAGTCAGCTTCTGCTCAGGTAATGAGAACCCAATGAGATGTAAACTTATTGCCGAAAACACTGGGGAAGAATTCATCATTAATGTGGCTATTTTGGGAGATGAAAGAGCCTGGAAAGAGGAGGGACACACAAAAAATATTCCAGCTGAGTAAGCCTGATATGAAAACAATTATTTCCCTTCATAACTCAACAGTGAGATTCAAAAGCATCTTTAGCTTTCAGGTCTCAGGATGGGTAGGGCCAGGTTCTGGGTGCGGATATTGCCAACTTCTTACTTCCTGGATGTACAGATTGTGGTTTGGGTCTGCACTGATTCACAGTTCCATTTCGTTGTTGCTAAAAGAAAGCAGATTTCATGTGTGGCCTTCAGAGCTGAGAGTGGCAATTCCCTCAGCCCCCTCACTCCCTGCCACCCAAATGTACCAGTACATGCCCTGTGAGGACAGTCACAGCTGTTAGGTGTTGACTGTTTCCCCGCAGTGCAATGAGGGCACACATCCCTTCCCCATCCCTAGCAGAGGACTCTGAGCAGAGAGAGCAGCAATTGGCTGAGGGGGAGATTGGCATAGGAGAGAATCTACTGTCTTTGATGAGATGTGTCAACTGTGGATGCTCCCAGCTGCTCTACTCTCTTGGAGGTGCTCCCCGGTGCCTCTAGCCTCTATCTAAAAGCATCCACCCACTCCTACCCACCAGGTAGAAAAGAGGCACTCACCCCAGACTCTCCCTGTTGTGGTTTTTTGCCTTTTCCTCTGCCTGCTCCACCTTTTTGATTTCGGATATCAACTGTGTAGTTTGTCAAATTATTCTTCCCATGGTCTTAGATCACTGTTGTCCTGTCTATGTTCCATGGTCTTAGGTTGGGGGAAGGGTCACCTGTTGGTTCCCGGCTACCCAGCTAGCTTAGCCCCAAAGTAATAACACAGAAACTGTATTAATTAAATCACTGCTTGGCCCATTAGCTCTAGCTTCTTATTGGCTAGCTCATATTAATTTAACCCATTTCTATTAATCTGTACATCACCATGAGGTTGTGGCCTACCAGCAAAGTTTCACCACGTCTATCTCCAGAGGCTTCCTGGCATCTCTTTGACTCCTCTTCCTCCTCCCATGCTATAGGCCAAGCCAGTTCTTTTATTCATTAACCAATAAAAGAACACATAAGCAGAAGGACCTCCCACACCAGTCTTAGGTCACTGTTGTCCTGTCTGTGTCCCACACCCTTCATTTCACTGCTCTGCTGATGCTTTGCTTATGTAAATACTTGTCTATCAGTTAAACTTTCTTCTTATTCAAGGATAAACCTTCCAGGCTGGGGAGATGCTCAGTGGTTAAAAGCTCTTGCAGAAGACCTGAGTTCAGTTCTCAGAACCTCCTACATTTCACACTGGTCAGCTCCCACTGCCTGTAACTCCAGCTTCAGAGAACCCAACACCTTCATTTGGCTTCCATGTGCACATACCAATATACATAGATGTCCATAAGTCCTCATGTCTTGTCATCTTCTCATAGGGAACAATTAACCATCTCTTTTCAAATGTTCTCAGATTCCTTTGGGAAGCTTGCAAGCTTACATGTTCACCCTGCAGACCATCTTACCAATGGCAACATGTCTCTAGTTATGTCCTCCCTGGACCTAGAAAATAACGATGACCCCTTGTTAGTCCAAAACAATATAAAACAAAGGCTCCCAAAGGGCACTAATGGACAGCAAGTCTACTGTGAGATTCAAAGCCATTTCTTTCTGCTCTCTGTGAACATTTATTGAGTTCCTCTTACATGTTGTACCTCAGCTGATTCTGCAATGGCCGTAGTGATGAGCAGATCAGATGTGTGTGTGGCCTTTGTGGTATGTTGCTGTCTATGAGGGAAGACATGAAGCAATCAACCCACGAGGATCATTTGGAAGAAAAGTGAAGGATGTTAGAGAAATCCAAAAGGGGAAATGGGTGTGGCCTTAGTTAGTTTTGGATTGTTTGTTAAAGATTTAAGAGGGCCCAGTTCACTGTGAGTGGCACCATTCCTTAGGGAGGTGTTTCTAGACATTGTAAAACAAGAGAGAACTAGAGAAATTGTGAAAGAATACAAAAGGGTACATTCTTCTTTCTCTGCCCTTGATAGTGATGTTATGTGACTAGCTACTTTGAGCTCCTGCTTCCACTTCCCCTCAGTGATGGTCTGTGACCTGGACTAGTAGTCTAGCAGGCCCTTCTCATCCCTTAGTTTGTGTTGGATCAGAATGCTCTATCACAGCAACAGAACCTTTTTGGCCAATAGAATAAAGGGAAGTACTGCCAATAGTCTTGCCAGTTATGAGTTCCAAACTCAACATTTTAGAACACGTTGTATTCTTTCTTCACAACCCTGCCACCAGAAAAAGAAAGGCAGCTCATCCCACTGCAGAATGCTTGGCTACATCAAGGAGGACCCGAGAACATTTGACCCAGAGTCCTAGCTAGTCAGCTTCTGTCATTTGGGTCCAGCAAGGTCATCAGAGCTGTTTCTTGACCCATAGCTGAGCACAGATAATGTTAATAAGTCTAGATACCAATGGCATAAAAGAATAATCACCCTATTAACAATATTAATTAAGCCATTAAGCTTGGGATATCTTGTTTTGCTTCTGGAGAGAAGAATATTAGATAAGGGTGTTAAGAGTACGGTGGCAAGGTCAAGTCCAGTATGATTTTTCAGGTGTGATGTGGAGTGGGAACTCTATCCTAAGGAGTATGAGACGTGACTGAAGTGTTCTACACGTGCAGCCACACATTGAGGCTGGTGTTGCGGGCAGACCAACTTGTCTTTTCCCTAGAGAGTGAGTGGTGAGGGCAGAGGTTCAGAACAAACCACAGGAGGCCTGCGTGGTCAGGTTTTGTTTTCCTTTCGAGGTGCACATTGAGCTTCAACTATGCATTTGGTACGAGATGATAAAGATGACTCATGTCATGTCTGCAAACCAACAGGGAACTAAAGGGGCTAAAGTCTGAGCATCACCACAGTGGTATACTCAGGAGGTTCTAATAGTATAGAGATGGCTATAGCCTCGGGGGAGGAATGAGGTAGAGGTGGGGTAGGGTGGGAGGATTCTGTTCACTTGGTGCTAGGTAGGGTTGCCATGACAGAAGGGAACATGGCAAGGGACACTGACAAAATGCAAAACATGAAGTGCAGGTCAGAAGGAAAGATAGGAGAGCAGGTGAGAAGGGGCCAGGTCACAAAGGATCTGACTGGTACAACATACAGGCCAAAATCCAGAATCCCAGAAGTCCCCAGTGCCTGGTGGGGGTGAATTTGCAATTGAAAGATGAGAAGGGCAGAGACCAACCCTGGAATCCTATGTGACCTGTGCCACCATGGCTGTCTAGCTTCCTACTATGGAGGATGCTGAGGGGCAGGGCAAAGAAATCACCAGTATCCAGAAATCTCTCTTTGATTATAGACTTTGATCCCAGAGACTTAAAGGAGCCCAGCCCTCAGCTACTCCTGCCAGCCTTCAGGGAGACAAGAGTGAGAGAGACAAGAAGAGAACACTTTGTCACAGCGTGTCCTCCACCCTAGAGTGTTTGATATCCCCTGCTGCCAGTCTCCAGCTGTCTGTCTAGACGGAGCACAGATTGGACCTGTGAGAGGTACTGAACACTGTGATCTAGGCCCACTCATTCCTGGCTGACAGCAGAGTGAGCATTCAAGAACAGAATCCAGGCTAGAGAGATGGGATGGGGGACTCCTTTCCCTGTGAGTCTTTAGAGCTTTGCCAGAAACTAAGAACTAGGATGGAGAGAGAGGACAGAGGGCCTCTTGTTCTGTTACTCATGAAGTCCACAGGTTATTACCATACACGTGGAGATCTCTGTCCTCTGCACTGTCTCATCTACAAATGTGAAGTGGACCAGGGAACTTAGAAGAGTCCTGTGTCTCATATGACCACTTATCAGATTTACACACACACACACACACACACACACACGAAATGAGAGAGAGAGAGAGAGAGAGAGAGAGAGAGAGAGAGAGAGAGAGAGAGAGAGAGAGAAGGCTCTACCCTTTGTACTAATGGCACCCACATCCTAATGGTACCCATATCCATCATTTTTGGTACCTTCCCTACAGTCATGGAGTTACCTCACATGGATGGAGAGGCAGAGGCCAGAAGCTTGCTAGAGATTCCCAGAGGGATGGACACATCCAGTGTTCTCAGCAGTGAACATGCTGAGCAGCCCTAATACATAGCACTTAGACAGAGAGCAGGCGTGAGACATGAGAAAGCCCTGGGCTCCCTGATCCCTGGAAGAACTCTAGTAGGGCATGGGGACTCGGTTTATTGTGATTATTTGGATGAGCTATTTATCTTCCTCTGTAACCTCTTTTTCAATATTGTGATTATTATCGCTAGGTCCTAGAAAAACCCAACATTTTCAAAAAGTTTACTCTGAGTATGCAGGAAACTGTCTTCATGAATGAGTAATTTCTCACTTGAAGAAGAGGAGCTGACTTAACAAGAAACATGTCTTGTTCATGTTTATCCAGGTGATCGTTTTGTGAGTAGGACCTCAGACCCTTCATTCCAAGTCTGGTGGGCTTCCATCCACCAGCCCGCTGCTCAGCATCCCAGCTGTGTAAGGCATTTCTTGCTTGACTAATGACCAGTGCTCCTCCACAGATGGTGTGGGGCTGAATCAACCATCCGCAAGAGTAGCTCCACTTCCTGCCCTGCTGCAGTGTCCTGTGGCTGGGTTGTTTTGAGGTGAATGTTATCCTTTATCACCGGATGCTTGGGGTGGGGATGTCTTCCGCTAGTGACTTCTCGTATGGTTCATGGTGAAATAGCTCTTTCTGTACATGGTTGCTCTGCAGCTACCAGGCTGCGGCAGCCGACATCACCAGTGAATTTGGTAGCAGATACTTGAAAGACTGCATTGCAGACAAAGGTATGCTCCACTGAAGTCGTTATACCAGAGTACCGTGGACTGTGGACTATCTGAGCTTAATATTGACAATAATACTGCAAAAAGTATAAAGTTTGGAGTATCATAAGAAACTGATATGAGAGGCAAGACTGGTGTTGATTTTATGTTTTTTTTTATTCAGAAAAGAATATTGCCCATAGAATTGTCAAAGAATGTTCTGCCTACCTTCCTCAAATCTTACTATATATGGTGATGGTGTTGGCTTCTGAGCAAGAAGATTGGGTTGATGGCTCCTTTATCTCCTTGATCCAAGAAGGAAATGGGAACTAAATCAGTGGTTATTTTGTCAGTTACAAACAATTAGTGTACAGTTCAAAGAACAAGGCTTCTGGATCATCGATACTATTGTGATTTCTAATGTTCATTGCTACAATATGGAGAGTGCTGAATTAGCCACATCAAGGACTAGATCACATTTCTACAGATTTTAACCAGGGTTGAAGAAACTTGGTAGTTGAGTAGGAACCAGGCTCCTCCACAAAAAATGTGAAGCAAACCTTAGGAGAAGCAAGAAAACCAAATAGTAACTGCACATAAGGGTTCCGGTGACTCACAGACAATTCTTTGTCAAGACTGAAGTAACTTCAGGGCAATTTTCGTATTTATCCTGCTTGTCGGGGTTACTGACAGCTCTCATTGGTCAGTCAACATGTGTGAAGTGTAAATGTGAGATGAAGCTACTCCTAAATTAACTCAGCTTCTGCTAGTCCTTCTTCCCCTAGGGATTAATACTTCCCAGAACATTGTAAATACTGGGCCAGCTCCACCATCTGCTGTTGACTTCTGCTCCACCAGCTTTCCTCAAGGCAAGCTCAGGTGGCTTTCTTTGCCCTAGTTGTTCTTGTCTGAAGTAGTATTTGTAAAGGTACTTGGTAATTATTTAGTGATCTATAAATTGAAAATATTATTTATGTTATATCATCAATGGAAAAGAGAAGCCAATATTTTCTTTATCAATTTAGAATAAAAGCTTTAATCTTTAAGTAACATTTGAAAGTTTTGTTCAATGTATATAGATCTTATCCATGCATTATTACCTCCTTCCAGCTCTCCATCACTGTCTCCTTTCCATATCTTCTTTTTAACTTGTTATTAATAATCCCCATAGTCCAGTTAATGCTGAGTGAGTGTATGTGCATGGAATGTGATCGTAATTAATTTTCTTTTTAAAAACGGAATTTTTTAAAAAAAAGTACGTATTAGCATTTTGCTTGCATGTGTATCTGTGTGAGGGTGTCAGATTTCTTGGACATGGAGTTATAGACAATTGTGAGCTGCAAATGTGGGTGCTGAAAATTGAACCCAGGTCCTCTGGAAGAGCAGCCAGTGCTCTTAACCACTGAGTGATTATTCTTATTGCTGTGACGAACTCCCCAGGCAGAAGCAACTGAAGGGAAGAAGGGTTGACTCAGGCTTAAGGTCTGAGGGCTAAAGCCCATCTTTGGGGAGTCATGGCAGCAGAAATGTGGGGTAGCTTCTCACCTTGTGTCTATGGTCAGAAAACAGAGCACATGAACCATGACTACTGTACTTTGGCTTACTTGCTTTCTCCTTTCCATCTGGGACAGCAGCCTACGAGGTGGTGCTGCCCATATATAGGGTGGGTTTCTCTAACTTTAATTATTCTAGAAATTAGAACTGCCTTGTGCATCTGCCCAGAGATTTGTCTCCTAGGTAACTGTAAGTTCTGCCAAGTTGACAGTCAATCTAAAGCCTCACAAGTCCATCTCTTGCTAAGTTGGCACCAAAACATGCCTTTTTAAAAGACATAACATCCCATTCTCTGTCCCCATGGATCCATGGCCACGTTGCAGTGACACAGATCATGCTCATTCCAACTTCAGAAGACCTCCAAAGTCTTTAACATCCCCTCATTCCATCACTCAGTGTTTGAAAGGAAAGGAGGGTCAAATCATGAAATAACTCAGGAATTTTTCTTTTGGTCTTTTAAACTGATCTAGTGAAATAATTATTTACCTTGAGTTCTAAAGTTGTCATTTTCCTAAAAAGGGTTCTTACTACAAAATCACTAGGTCAGCGGTTCTCAGTCTATGGTTCACGACCCCTTTGGGCCTGAAAGACCCTCTCACTGGGGTCTCATGTGAGATCCTGCATAGCCGATATTACATTAGGATTCATAACAGTAGCAAAGTTATAGTTATGAAATAGCAATGAAAATAAATTTATGGTTGACTCTCACCACAACACAAGGGATTGTATTAAGGGGTTGCAGTGGTAGGAAGGTTGAGTACCACTGCAATAAATAAGAATGACTATGGTTCCACTTCTGGGAGACTTTGGTGATGTTCCTAGGTTATATGGGACTGTTTCTGACAGGAGAGCACTGTCTATATAATTGCAAACTGGGACCTATAAGAGAATTCAACATCACCATCTTCCTTTTGAAGTAAGGTCTCATTTCCATAGCCTGCAAATGTCACCCCTCAGGTTGTCCTTGAACTTGCAGCAATCCTCCAGCTTCAGCCTTCTGAGGTCAAGGCTTAGAAGGAGAGGCCACCACCACCACAACTGGCCCTTTGAGCACTCTCCTCTTGCCATGCTAACACTCCACTCCCATCACAGAACAGCTATCAAAGAATGACTCAGCTTTCCTCTTCTCTGTGTCTTTGGTAGGCAGTTAGCACTGTTTCCTTACCTCTATCAGCTTAAGGGATCTAGGGCTCTTAAGTCAGTGACATCGTTTAGTCATGTAACGTTTTATGGTTTGCTAATTTTGTTTAGTATTGTGTGTTCACGATTCATTTATACAGAAATATATGATGCATGGGTCATCATTTGCTTCCTGCTTATGGCCAAGTATTATTCCATTGCATCCTTTAGCCCTGCTGTCAGAGTACCTTTTTTGTTTGCTTTCTTGCTTTCTCTGGGTCTTATAACTCTTAGTCCCTGAGTTCTTCCTTACTACTTTCCTGGGGGTTTAGAATATTTACAGTGGTGTATTTTTATTCTTTACTTATTGTGGTTTTCACATATTTTATGTGTATTTTCTTTGTGGCTGGTATGGGAATGACATATAGCACCCTAAAATGGTAGCTGTTTGAAATCAACTTGAGTTGCAAACACAGGCTCTGTACCTTCAAAACTCTAGCCCCCAACTCTATGTTACTGATGCCAAAAATGGACAACTTTGTGTTGTATAGTCCTTAGCATAGATTTTAAATGTTTGCCTGTCAATGTTTTAAATCCTATAAAGGAATAAAATTTACAGCCAGAGGCCTCAGTTGCCAAAGAACTGCCTCTTGGTCCTCACCATATATTTATCTTTGATATAGAACTTTCCTCATATATTTTTAGATATATTTTCTTCTTTGCTCACTAGAATTGGGTCAAGTTAAATGCATAGGATTACCTACGTAAAGCTAGGGAGTTAGTTGACTCAGCATTGTGCTTGATCTGTAAGCCTTGGAACCTCTCTCTACAATCCTCAGAATTCATGTAAGTAGCTAGGTATGGTGAAATGTTCTTGTACTCTTAGCACTGGGGAGATAGAGACACATAGGTCCTTGGAGTCTGCTAGCGAGGCTGCCTAGGGTGAATCTCTTTGTCTCCAAAACCAAAATGGATGACATCTCAAAGAATGACACCCAAGAAAGGTCTCTGGCTCCTACATACACATGCATGTACACAAAAAGAATTAGTTAATGTCAAATAAAGAGCAAGTCCCAATCCTTCCCAGAGACCCTTGCTGATGGATTCTGGACCCATTAAGAAGTGAGTGGTGTTTATTTCCTTGACAAAGCTTGTTACAAAAATAGCACAGACTTCAGTGAGTGGGATTCATTGACCACCTAGTATGAATATGGACAAACTCAACCTAAACCAACAGAGGACTTGGTGGCAGGCTCAGGCATGCATTTTGGACTCAGAGCATCATGCCTATGGGTCCCAGTTCTGGTGCCCCCTCCCTGTTAGAGTGTCACTGAAGTTAACTGAATCTTAGCAGATGTGGCTTTAGATGTTCTCCCTGTCCTTTGCAGCTTCAGGAAGTCCCACTCTGAGTCAGTGCCAAGTGGGTTTGGTTTTCAGCTCGATTTGCTTGTAATGGGTGATGGAAAGGATGACTCATAAATCCCACCCTGACCTTACTTACCTCATGCTCAGACTGCTGCAGGAGACCAGTGCATCCTCAGGCGTGTGGTCCTTTAACAGAAGCAATAGCTTCACAGACACGATCTCCCCAAGGAGACAAATGCATGCACAGCAAAAGATTTGGGCAAATGCATGTTTCCAATTGCACATGAACGTTTGTAGGCTATGTAAACAGAGGAATGAAAAAAATGAAGACATTCATTTAAAAATCAAACAGGGGCTGGAGAGATGGCTCAGAGGTTAAGAGTACCGGCTGCTCCTCCAGAGGTCCTGAGTTCAATTTCCAGCAACCACATGGTGACTCACAACCATCTGTAATGAGATCTGGTGCCCTGCATGCCAGAACACTGTATATATAATAAATAAATCTTTAAAAAAATCAAGCAGAGAGTGCAAAACATCACCAGGCATAATTATATATGTGGCATTTGTCAGAACCCAGGGAACTATGTGCATCTTGGCAATTGGATTCATCTACTCTCTCATTTATTTGCTATAAGATACAGAAAATATGCCTGTTATGTCAGAAGAGGTCACAGACTTGCTCTTAAATGTTTGAAGATTAAGGAAATCCTCTTCATTTTGTCCTTCACGTGTTCAAATACATATGGTACATGTTATACAGAAGAGAGCAATGGACATGAAACATGGACCTGAGTGCACAGCCCTAGGATGCAAGGCTCTCAATTCGCCGTATGGGAAATGAGGGCCAGTGCTGGCAGTAGATTTAAGAAACAAAGAGATGCCATCATGACGAATACCTCAAGACAGCGCATGCTCATTCAGGTATCTCATACAGAGCACCTCTTGCACAAGGAATGGATGTTTCTTCCGGTCACCTTATTGTTTCCTCAGTTGTTGACAGGTTCTTGGGTATCATGTATCTAATTTTAAGGCTTCCATCAGTGATCTGGAGCTATCTACAATCAATGAAGGAAAATGGACATTATGAAGCTGTCTGATTCTGTAAGAGATGGCCCCTCCTCATATTTTTTTCTAGTGTACACACACACACACACACACACACACACTACACACATATACACACTAAGGCAATGCTTTTTATAAGTATCTAAAACCTTGAATAGAAAATTGATTCAAATCTCTTCACTTGCAAAAAATATAAGCACTAGGTTATCAACTAAAAGATTTGGCTACCATCCTGTCTTAGGGGCTCTCACAATACCTTCTGTGTCTGTATGAAGCTGAGCAATAGTGACTATCATTATCTCTCCAGTCAATTGTTTCGGTCTGGCAATTACAGTAGTGGACAAATCTCAGTGTAGTAAGTGATAGAAGTTCAGTGCAGTTTCATGAAGCATCTTGATGTTTCTTTATTTATGTTGGTACTGAACCCATGAGTCATACATGCAAAAACGACTTTCCCAGCAATGCTGTGGGAGCCTGAATTTGAATTCAGACAACCTTGCTCCTAGGCATGAGGATTTTCTCATGATTCCCTGGAAGCCATCTGCCCCATTAGTTTTAGTCTTGACATTTAGTCGTTTATCCATTTGCAGAACTTGGGGTTATGCTAAGCAAAGTCCTCTTCCATTGAGCTAGACAGGCAGCAAATCTTGACATTCTACAAGCACGTCTGATTCTTCAGTTATATTTGTACTTCGGTCTTTAGAGACAAACATCTTCATTGTCATCACCTGACTTTCTTTCACTTTACTGAGGAAGGTAGGCCTTGGAGAAAGCAACAGAGCCAGAAAACAAGGAAGTGAACACAAATTTGTGATAACATTTGGAACGGAAAGCAGTTGGACCCACCCACCCACTCACCAGACCTGGAAAGAATGGCCCTCAAACCCTGTTTCCTGTCATCAGTGTGGTCAGTTATTTTGATCACTGGTTTCCCGTAGCCCTGAGTGTTTTCCAGAACTAGAGTCAGGTCACTAAAACCCCCAGAGAAAGTAGAGATAAGTAGGAAAGTTGAAACAAGGGAGAGAGCAAGAGACTAACTTCAAATCGGCGACCTTACATTGGACTTGGATGACAGCAAAGCCAATTCCTCCTTTTACAGCATGACCTCCAGGTGGAATTTTGAAAGGGCATTGATAATAGGTTGAGTCTCATTGACTTTTAGCAAGCCTGTGTTATAAGACTTGTCAGAGAAGACGAGATCAGTTTCTAGGGGAGAGAAAGCTTTGCCTCAAATTCCCCAAGGAGAGATTGGATTTAGATCCAGGCCTTGCGAGTAGGTGTTTTCTCAGTCACCGGTTGTGGCCTAGTCACTTCAATGCCAATCTTTCCTCCCTCACAGTGTGACAATGAATAAAAGCCTTGGCCTGTGCTTTCAAGGCGTTTCCAGATGAGCAGGGTCGGGACTGAGGACATTAGCCTAGGCATGAGCTTGGAATGGATAATTTGGTCAAGAAGAGAAGAAAATGCCAGCCTATTCAGCATGTGTAGTGGTCCAGACAGCCTGGCTTGCGTTCCTAGGAGGCAGGTAATCACTACTTTCCAGATGCACAAATTGAACCCAAATTTTCTGTCTAAGTTGTTTTTATTATCCTCAGACCAACCGAAGGGGGCAGGTGGAAAAGAAACCCAGATGCTGGTGTACATACCGGTACTGCTGACTGCTTTCCTGAAGGGTGCTGTGCTATGCAGGCTTGGGTTTTACTTCAATTTTGACACTTGCACAAGGCCTTTGTGCATATATACAGATATATGCATTTAATGTGTGTGTCATTATTGAATACACATAATTTAATACACATATATGCAATATATGTATGTGTATATATGTCTATATATACATATAAAGCAAATTATGTATGATTGTCATATATGTTAAAAATACACAAAATGTTAGACATTAGTAGCCTGAACTTGGTTACAGTCTAATCTTGTTGTCCCACCGTTTCTTCACATATGAAGTAACCATCATTATACTGACTTTGTAACTTTTGTTGATCAGATAAATTCTGCCATATGCCTACTACTACTGGAAAAAAGTGATGCTGCAGATCTGCTTTTTTCTTCCTGGATCCTGTGGGACTGAGGCTGCCAGCTCTTGGAACCATCATTGCAGAATGGACATTAGTTAGCCAACAAGTTCCAGCATCATCCATGTAGTTCAGAAATGCTTCACTGCCGATCAAGCCACTGAGAATGGCACACAACCTATCCACATCAGTTGGTCATCATAGGAATGCCAAGCAATGGACAAGACAAAATATTGACCCAGCTCTCTTTTCACAGATGGTCATAGCTCAGACAAAAGTATGTAAGATGTTCAAAGTCCCAAGATATGGACTCAGAACCCAGATCAAGCCCCTTTGATTCCACACCTACTGCTGACAAAATACAGCACAGAACTCCAAAGGCAACAAACAAAAATAGATACACGGTCATCTGAAAAACGTCAAAATGACCTAAGCAGATAAGTCAGTCAGTTGCTTTCTTTGTAAGCACAGGTACCTGAGTTTTGATCACTAGGACCCATGGGAGAAAAAAAGCTGACATAGAGGTACACAAAAGGTGAATGCTACCTGGGAAACACACTTAAAGTTGTCTGTTATCTGGCCTCCAGAGCACATACCCTATGTATGTGTACGCACACACACACACACACACACACACACAAACACACACACACAGAGATTTAGCAAGCATGATTTTAATTTTCTCAAGAA
Source organism: Dicrostonyx torquatus (assembly GCA_028555095.1). NCBI lineage: Eukaryota > Metazoa > Chordata > Mammalia > Rodentia > Cricetidae > Dicrostonyx > Dicrostonyx torquatus. The sequence goes on along the minus strand of JAQHUG010000018.1, from coordinate 3,587,294 downwards.
CTATAAAGAAAAGGGTTTGTTCAAAGTTCAAACTCTATAGACTATTATTCTATCTCAGAAGGCACAGAAGGTACTCATCTCCTGTCATGAGGTTCTCTGTCCTGTGAGGGTGGAAGTGTGTGCCAGGCTCAGGGAGAACAGGAATGACATCTGTCGTGCCATCAGTCTTTCAGACACAGTTGGAATGAGCAGCAGATGAGGGTGGTTTGGTTAATGCTCAGCTGAAAGCGAGAAACCCATGGCCACAGCATATAGAGCTTTCAAGTTCTGTAGGACACTGCAGATCATACCTAGACAGTGGAAACGAAACACAATATGACATGAAAAGAAAATCCTGTCTTCAAGTCCTAATCCCCAACGTTACTTCTTGGTGGACATCTTGCCCCTAACTCAGTGAACCTTCTGGAACATGTGATGCTATTTTATTTCTCAACCTCTTCCTAAATGGTGCTTTCTCTTCACTCCTCCAGTGTACTCACCAATTCAGATTCATCCTTAAATATCATAGTCACACATGCCAAACTGCTAGCTTTTAAACCCAGTAGATGTCTATCCTCCACTCTCAGAATCTAGATGACTATATATTACAGTATTTACTGTAAATATTCAGGATTTGCACTGAATATTCCTATTGGGAAAAGTGGACCCAGTAGGCTAATAATAATAATAGTAATAATAATAATGAGAAGGTTAAGGAGAAGAAGGAGGAGGAGGAGGAGGAGAAAAATAAACAATGTAGCTTTTCAGGAAGAAAATATATAACAGAATAAATGAAAACAATTATTTCCAATTCCCTGCTGCTTTAACTATTATCTCTGTATGTTTGATACATGTGCTGTGCTGCACAAGCTTGGACAAGCTTCTCAACATCCTAGGATTAATGATATGACTAAATATACTTTGGGTACAGTGTAAAGATTTTAATTTACTTTTATTGAACTCAAAAACATCTTGCCTCTATATCTCCAGCTCAATAAATAGAGCAATCAATTTTTAAGGGCGTTAGTCAAAGGGTGAGTAATATAGACTTTGGTGATTTTCTACCTGCTAATAGGTAAACAACAGCCGGCCCTGCCATATCCAGGGCTATGGACGCTGAATGGCAATTCCCTGGCTGTAGCTACCAGCTATGTATTTACTCAGCTGTTAGTGGACCTAGCAGCTGGGAGCAGGGATCCTAGCTATCTGTAAAAAATCTACCAGGCACTCATTTATTTCCTATTACACTGTAAGCACTTGGCAGGGCATCTGGTTTCACTTTCCTGGGTTAGGTTTGAGTACCCAGGAGACACAGTTGTGAGGGGAGCAGCTGGAATCTTTGAGACGTCAAATAGGAAACCCAGAAGTTTTCAAATTTTTAACAGCATTTTCTTTATGTGGTTAAAGGCTGCTGGGTACAGTCAGGATGTGCTCAGAATCTCTGATGTGCCATAGACAGAACTCACCTTCAACTTAGACTCAACATAGCTTTGTCTGCTTTTATAGTATAAGATTTAGTAGGTTGGTATGACAGAGGGATCTTAGAAGGGATTTTGGTGGATGATCAATGTCTATAAAAATACTGAAGAGGTAGAAAAAACTATATGGGGTGGCAGGGACGAGAAGAGGAAATTCAGAGATCTTTCACATTTAGACTTTAATCCTGATTTTGTCATGAAGCTCTCTCATGCCAATAAAGAGACTAAAATTCCATGAGCAGAAATTCAAAGTGTTTGTATCCACATCAGAGGCCTTTGGGAACTACCTGAGCATCCCATCAGGTGATAAAGGAACTCTGCCAGGGATTTTCAGGCTCCTCTAGTGTCTCAAGAAATGAAATATGTTCCTGATTTAATTGTACCCTGTGTATTTGATTAAAACCATGTTTCTTGGGCAGTTCAATGGATGCATAGATTATGCATCTTTTTTCTTGTCTAGATCATTCTTAGACAATGTGTAGAAATCCCACAGTCAGGCCAGACTGGTAGTGTGTTCTTGTAATCCTAGAATGGAGGAGACTATGGCAACGGAATGGTCAATATGAGGCCAGCTTGAGCTATATAAAGAGCCCCTAAATGGATGGAAATAGAAAACTCTATCCTTAGCGAGATATCCCAAACCCAAAAAGATGAGTATGGTATGTACTCACTCATTAGTGGACCTTAGCCATTAACAAAGG
>JAQHUG010000018.1:3572295-3583276 GCA_028555095.1 Dicrostonyx torquatus | reverse complement strand
CTCTCTCTCTCTCTCTCTCTCTCCCTCTCTCTCTCTTTCTCTCTCCTCTCTCAGTATGGGTATGCATGCTTGTTCATGTGTATGTGGGTACACATGTACATCTGTGGGTGTAGGTCAGTGATCAACTTTGGGTATCATTCCTCAGGTACGTCCCCCGGTCATGTTTTGAGCCAGAGTTCCCTAGTCAACCTGGACCTTGCTGATTTGACTAGTCTGGCCTCTGAGCCCAGGGATCCACTTTTCTCTGCCTCTCCAGTGCCGTGATTACAAGCACACATCACAATACCGGTCTTTTAACATGGGTCTTGGGGATGGAGATTAGAACTTGGGTCCTCGTGCTTGTACAAATAGACCTTTACATATTACCATCAATCTTTTAAACTATTTTTAATTACTTATTTTTAATGTGGGAGGGTACACGTGTTATGATACATGTGTGAAGATCAGAGGACAATTCTGTGGATTCAGTTCTCCCCTTTTACTTTTATGTGGGTTCCGGGGGTTAAACCCAGGTCATCAGATTTGCATGGCAAGCCTCCCAACCTGCTGAGCCTCCTTGCCAGCCCTGTAACTGTCTCCTTACCAAACCTTTCTTCCAGGCAGGAGGATCTGCCGATGAATGCCTAATAACGAAGCCTATCAGACATGAGATACGAAGGCAGAAATCAGAATGGCTACAGGTGCTTGATGTGCTTGCAGCGCCATGTCTGGACTGCCTCCAGCTCCTGTCTCCACTTGCCACATCAGCCTGTCCCACTCTCTTTGTTCATTCAGGTGCCGCTCCGAACATGCACACCTCTTACACTGTAGGCACTGCAGAGAGACAGAAAATAAAATACAATGCTGAATGAGGTTCTCCACCTCTCTGTGAAGGATGACGAATAGGCCAGAACTGCAGACATGATTACGTTCTGTCAGAGGATAAGGATACGTCGGGGAGGAAAAGCCTACCATCAGAAAAGCCCAAGAAAATCCAATTGCCGCCATTTGGGCAAGGACAGTGATGGAATAAGCAGGCAGGATGCTAAGCAGATTGGAGAAGTTGTGAGGGCTAGCAGCAGGGCTTGCTAGTCTATGCACAATCTCCTGTGTTCTAGGAGCTGGGTTGGGCGTTCATCGTACACCCAATCTCAGTTGCTTTTCGTTGCAGTGGTAAACTCCATGAGCAAGGCAACTTAAAGAAGAAAGAGCTCGTTTGGGCTTCCGATGACAGAGCAAAGGCATGATGGCAGGAACAGGAAGCTGAGGGCTAACCTCGAACCACAGACATGAAGCAGAAGAGCAAACTGGGAATGGCGAGAAGCTCTTGAAACCTCAAACCCCAACCCTGGTGACACAGTTCTTCCAGCAAGACACACCTCCTAAACTTGCCCAAACTGTATTCTCAGCTGGGACCAAGCCTACCTGAGCCTCTAGGTGACACTTCACCTAAACCTTCATATACCCTCACCTTCCATTCCTATAAACATCATGATAGACGGTGCCAGCCATCTCTAATTGAGAGGTCTATCTCATGTTAGAGGATGCATAGATAATAAGCATCAGGGCCTATGTGTGTCTGTCTCCAATGCCTGAGCTTTTATATACAATTTGGCTCTTGTTCTGCTAATGGTCATGACCCAGAGGGAGGAACATGCTGTGTTTCAGCTCATACTCATTGAACCCTGGGTTTTTACTGTTTGGCTTTCATATCACAAAATCCTAAGCAATGATAGGTCTTTCCTGTGAGTCAAACTCCATCTGCTACCCTTTTGTCCTCTTCTGAAGAGTCGCTCTCAAGCTTGCCTTGAGAAGTGATCCTTGACCCTGCTGAGAGCAGCTCCAACACCCACACCTCGGCCAGGCTCCTTGAAGGCGCTGCTACTGTGGCTGGGTCTCAGATCAGTCAGGTGAGGAGGGGGATGGGACGGAGTTATTGCCCCTGAAAAGAAAACTGTTATAGATATGACAGAGCAACTGGGTCCCATGATAGTGATATATGGAAGGCTTTTTAAAGAGAGTGCTGAGCTCTCCGTGATTTTCATCTTTACACCAATCTGGGAGATTTTGTGTTCTCCATAGCTTCAACACTTAATGTGAGCTGGCTTTTAATTAGTGGTCTTTAGAGGTAAAAAATCATTTCCTATTGTGGTCTTAAGTTCCATTTGCCTGATGGTAAGATATACTAAGTATCACGTGGTGTGTTTATTTGATATTCACAGTTTCTTTGGTAGTGTCTATTCAAATATTCCATATTTTTAATTGATTCTTTAGATTTCTTATGTTTGGCTTGTGGGTATTCTACGTGTAATCTGGATTCAAAAGTTCAATGGAGAGATGCTTTGGAAAGAGTGTGTCTCAGTTTATGGTTTGTTTGTTTTCCTAACAACGTCTCTCAGACAGTAGATGTCTTTTATTCTTATGAAGCAGAGTTTAACTCTCTTAGTGATTGTGACCATTAATCATCACTGTCAACTTGATCAGATTTGGAGTCGCCCGGGAGACACACCTGTGAGTGTGTCTGTGAGAGTGTTTCAAGAAAGGTTTAACTGAGGAGTGTAGACCCACCCTAAATGTAAGTGACAACCACTCATGGACGGCGGTCCCAGGAAAACAAAAAAGAAGGAAGCGAGCTGAGGAGCAGCATTGACCTCTCTGCTTCCTGACTGTAGCTACATTGTGATTAGCTCACTCCTGCCAATATTACCACCAGGCTTTCCAAGCCGTGACAGATTGTTCCAGTTAACCACAGCCCCACCTCCAAATTCCTCCCTCCCTTACATTGGTTTTGTCGCAGTAGTGAGAAAATTAGCTGACATAATGAGCTTTCTCTGAGTGTCATATCTAAGACATTTTGCCCACCGTTAGGTAATATATGTAGTTCCTGTTTGGCTCTAGAAGTTTTAAAGTCTTTTTAAAAAGTCTAGATCTGGCTGACATTTTGAAATTCTTTTTATATGTGATATGGGTGCACATTGAAGCTCCCTTTCCAAATGTGAATGTATAACTGCCAATCAGTGTTCACTGGAAAAGGCCATCCTTTATCTGCTGATTTGCCTTTTCAGGGGTTTCATAGCTCAGTTGTCCATATTTGTGTGAATCTGTCTAGACTCTCTGTTCTTATCTGTCAATCTCATTATCCATTTTCATTCCATACTGTAGGTTTGTAAGCTTGGATATCAAGTATATTGGTAATCCAATGGCATTCTTCTCTTTCACTTATTTGGCTAATCTAAAGTCTTTGCCTTTTCTCAAGAATTAAAGACCAGATGATCAAGGTTTTACTTGTTGGAATTGTGATGATTTTTGCATTTGTGTAAATTCTTTATCTTTTAAATAGATTTTATTTTTCATTATGTATATTTATGGATTGTATGTGGATTTGTGCAGCTGGGTGTTGGTGCCTGTGGAGGCCAGCAGAGGGCATCAGATCTTGGAATGGGAGTAACAGGCAGTTGTGGGCTCCCTAATTTGGGGGTTGGTGACTCAGCTCAGGTCCACTGCAAAAGCAGTATGTCCTCTTATCCACTGAATCATTTCTCTAGCTCCCAAGAATTTTTTTTATCGTATTATTTAATCCTTCTAATGTTTGATTAGGCTGCATCTCTGTCTTTACTCTTGTGTTGTTTAGTCCTTCTCAGTAGGATTTATTATCTTGTTGTAGATGCCTTACACATTTCTTTCCAAGTTAACCCTTCACTATGCCACACTTTTTATGCTTTTGAATATGATATTACTTTAATGGACAATTTTGTCAACCAGATTTCAGGGAAAAATGAATTTTAAAACACGACCTCAAGGTATGAATCTGGAAGACAGTATATGGATAGATGATCTACTCACAGGAAAGCATGCAAATGGGCCAAGCATGCAGTCATTCCGCAGGAACTATGGAGTATTTGCTCCAAGACCCTGCAGGTATGAAATCCACAGATGCTCAAATCCATGCTGTGCAAGCACCCTCAGCTCACCATCCTGGATACTTCAAATCATCTCTACATTCCTTAGAAGACAGTAAGGTGTCCTGTCTTGTAAGCAAATGAAAGCTTGAGTCTAGAGTGAAAGAAACTCAGGAAATTACAAACTTGGGCGTCATTATAGTGAGCTAATGATCAGAGGAATGAGATGGACATACTCATCCTGTGACAGATACATTCATCTGTATCTTCTCTGACAGACAGATCCTGTCAGAGATGGGCATCCTGCCTTGACTTTTGATTTTAAATTTCAAGTAGTGTTGGAAATTAGCAGGAGTCTCACTCATAATTGTTGGTTTGTGCCTCAGGGAACTGACCCTTGTTTTTATCATGTGTTACCTTTAAAGCCCAAATACCGGACTTCAGCCCTTTGAAACACACGACTTTATACATAACAAAGGCCCCGCTGGGAACTTTCTTAAGATGAAAAAGTTGTCGATGAATAGTTACTTAACAACTAATTCATATATGACTAATATAGTGTATGATACCAATGATTGACACGCCATCAGGCACCAAGTGTTTTCTGTATGTTTCCTTCACCGATCCTTACAATAACCTTAAGAAGTAGTCACTGCTGTTGCCCTTACTTAATAATGTGAAAATGGTCCTGGAGAGATGGAATGTTTGACTCATGGCCATAGAGTTCATCAGTGGTAAGATATGAGGTAACTGTAGACAGACCATCTTAATGGGAGTATTGTGTTATGTGAGTGGTGTAACTTGCATACCAATCAGCTGTTCCTCAAAGAGCCTCCTATTTTTAGTCTTTATTTAATCTACTATCTTCTTGTGCATTGAGAAATACTTAATGGGCTGGGACTTATCTTCAAGCTCAGGGCTGAAGCCTTTTATGCACTGTGAGGGTCTGTGCTTCATTGATGATGGAAGACATCTCAGAGAATGGGTATGTTTAACAGGTAGATATTGACATTTATAATTCTTACAAATTATTTTTTCAGTTATATTATGCATTAAAAATGAACTCCTCTAGATTTAGTGATGAATAACACAGCAGTTCCTTCCTGCTTATTTATATACATTTGGCAGTTCAAATGTATATAATGTAATCATCGGATCAATAAACAAATGCTCTTTGAAAAATTGAACTTAATGCATTTTAATATTCCATGAGCATGAATTTTAGAGCAATGCCATCCATGGTAAGGGCAATACTTTTCAAATTTAGAATTATTTTGTAGACTGGAGTGGAGAGCATTGCATTTGCCTACCATGCTCCATTTAGATCTTATTATTCTGACTGTGTTTTAGATTATAAAAATGTCACTTGGTTTTTATGGAGGAGCTGTTTCAGTCCCCCGCCATCCATACAAAGTTGCCTCCACAGAAGAGTCTCACATCATCAACTCAAGAGGAAATACTCTGCTCTCTAGTCCATTGTGTTCTGGCAAACTGACACATCCATCCATCAAAGCTAGTGTCTCACTCCTTTAGTCCTAAGTGTATAGATTAAAAAAAAGATAAAAAATGCTATGTGATTTTTTGGGGGGGCACTCTCAGAACTATTTCACTTGTTCTAGTATAAAAATATTGGTTTATTGTCACCAACTGTGGAGAGTGTCTATTGAAATTTGTGGGACAATTGCACAGCAAGTTATCAAGGGATTCTGACCTCTTACAAAAAGCAAGGTTGGCATTCTGGGATTGTCTTTCACTTGTTTGAATTTTAATGGTCAACGGGTAATAGATGGTCATCTCTGAGACTACACGTTAGCTTGTTCACCCTGCCTGTCTCGCCTTCAGGAACTCTGAAAAGATTGCTAAGAAATCTGGTCAAATTATCTGAGGGTCTCTGCTCTTCATTCTTGAGTATTGCTCAGCAAATAGGCAGTGGGGCTTGGCAGAGGGTCCTTTCTGCTTCTGGTAGAGCAAGAACACTCTCGTGGAGGCTCAAAGGCAGCCCAGGTTCTGGAGCATAGCTCTAGTGGGGACAGCATAAAGTTTAGGGAGCAGTCTCTCTCTGGGCTGAAGGTGTTATAGTACTAAAAGACAGAGGGAGAAATGTTCTCTGAGGTTTTCTGTCCCACCCGGTCCTTGTTCTACCCGGTTCCCACAATCGTTAAGTCCTAAAGAAATCACACAGAGGTCTATATTAATCATAAACTGATTGGCCCATTAGCTCAGGTTTCTTATTAACTCTTATAACTTATATTAACCCATTATTCTAGTATATGTTAGCCACATGGCTTGGTACCTTTTTCAACGGGTCAGGTCACATCTTACTTATTCTGTATCTGGGCAGGATTGCAGAGGGAGCTTCCCTTTTCCCAGAATTCTCCTGTTCTCATTGACCTGCCTCTACTTCCTGTCTGGTTGTCCTGCCTATACTTCCTGCCTGGCTTCTGGTCAATCAGCATTATTTAAAACAGAGAAATCTTCTGTTTCTTTTCCTATCTCTCCCTAAGTGAGTCCTGGACTCATATCCTGGAGCTGTGCTACATTTAAGGGGATATGGCAATAATTCCAATTAGACAGTCTAAACTTATAACCCATATAGTAATGAGTAAAAATAATTAGCAGAATGGATAATATCATTTTAGAGTTGAAGCGACCTCATGCAGTGTTTAGCTCCAAACCTTCAGTTTCTTGATAAAGCAGCTTGGGTCCCGATGACAAAAGATCCAATTAGACAGTGTGTGATGATGTCAGATATGCAGTCTGGCTTCTTAGGATTTTAACGTTCAGGCCAATGCTCTTTATAGAGCAACATGTAACTAAATTTGGTGTCCTTTGACCATGAGTCAGAAGTGCTTTTGACCACTCTGCACTATTTCCCTGAGCGACACTGAAAGTCTCAAGAAATCCCTGTGCTATCACCATTTCATGAATGTGCTTTAATTATAAGTGTTTCAGTGTAACAGCCTAGACTTTTCTAATTTCATTTGAGTCTGTGTTCAAGGAAAGTGTATTTTTCTAGAAGAAGGAATTGATCAAAGCATTCATGGAGCCACTTTGATGATGTGCTTTAATCAAGAATGACTTTGCAGAAAGCAGTCCTTAGATCAGCATGGCTCCAGAGCAGGGCACCCCAGGAGGCACTTCAATGGACTCAGTAGAAAGTCTGAGGAGAGACTGGCTTCAGATAGGAGTATCAATCGTTCTGGTTCAAGTCTTCATTCTTTCCCATGTTTCCTGAAAGTTACCATCCTGAGACCTCTAGACAGTTCCAGAGGCTCCCACGACTCAGAATTATGTGGATAGTATTTTGCAGATGAAGGAAAAAGGGCATTTCCTACAACGTTGAAGACTTTGCTGGGCTTAAGGACATGTATAGAGGAACTGGGGAGCCTGTGTTAACTGAGTCTAGGTACATGTGATGCTTCTACCCTTGCCTCAGTCCCCTCTCCCTGAGTAGCTAGCTGTGAAGCAAGGCTTACACAGAACACAAATTCCATTCCTGTTCCCCTTTCAACCTCCTTTGCCCTGAAAATCCAATGGCAGCTGTATGGGTTGTCACTGACTGCGTCTTGGGGTGGGACTACTTGTCCATGATTAGCCTAGGAACAGAAATAGAGCCTGAATCCTCTGTAGTAAACCTGAAAAAAAAATACATGTTCAACAGCCCAGACTCATGCCACCCTGTAATAGCTTGCAGACTGAAACTGTCTTTATTTACGGCTACTATTTACTCATACAGAAATCCTTAACATGGTTCAGGTGAGGCCCAGGTTCAGGCCCAGGCAGAAGCCTGAGCTCCTATTTGCCCAGTACCTCTTTGTAAAATTTATTTTATTGTTTGTGTGTGAAACCGTTTTTCCTCTATACATGCATGTGTATCATGTCCATGCCTGGCACTTGAAGAGGCTGTCAAATCCTCTAAAATTGGAGGAATAGATAGTTGTGAACTACCATGTGTGTGCTGGTATCCAAACCCAGGCCTTCTGCAAGAACAGCCAGTGCTCTTAACCACTGAGTCAGCTCTCCAGCCTGCCCTCTGTTATTCAAATTCACCAAAATCGGTGATAATCTGCTACAGAAGCCACAGGTAACAAGCAAATGGAAGGCTTGATGGAGCTTTGCAGAAAACACTGTTTGATCCCACCTCAATTTATGATAAAGCTGGCAAATATTTTATAATAGTTATACACAGACCATAAGAGAGAAATACAGCATGCGAGTGTACGTGTAAAATGACTACCTCCCTACATTTTATCTGTCTGTGTACTTTCTAAAGTATCCATCATTTCTGAACCTTGCAATTATTCTACCAAGGAAAAGAGTTAGGTATGAGCTTTTATAAAGATGGCAATAAGAAAAAAGACATTGATTTATTGAGATCTGTCATCCAGTGAGAGGCAAAACTGGTCCAGAATTCTGGTTTCTTGCTTCTGCAAGTTTCCCTAGAATAATACAGTAATCTGGGCACTCAGGAAACAAGCTCAGGAAACAAACTCTGCTTGCTCACATTTACCGAGCACCCTGCACACAGTAGGTTAGATGTGGAGCTTTCTAACCAGAAGGTCTGTGTTCTTAACTACCAGAGCTGTAGTGAATCTCACTTCCTCCTGTGCTCTCTCTCTTTCTCACCCCTTCTTCCTCTCTCCCTCTCCTTGCTTCCCTGAACAATAATGAAATGAAACATTCATGGAAAAAAATGTTGCTTATGATTCTTCATCAGCTTATTCCATAGCATGTAGGAAAAGGGAGAAGATAGTTAATTGCTTTGATTGTTTTTTTATAGGACATTCTGACATAATGCAGATGGTTGGATAGTTCAATCAACACAAAATTACTGTGTATGAATGGGAAAAGCCATATTTAGTCTCACTTTATAACTACTCTAGGCTACTTTATTTTTTAAAAGCTTTAGTTCAGATTGTTTACTAATTGGGGTGAATTAAATGCCTTTCAGATGTTGCAGGATTTATGCACCCTTGCTCTGGAGGGGATTTCTTTGCTTGTCACACTTTGTATTTGCACAGTGAACATCCAGGATAGATAGATGTACCTTCTAGGTACATGTGATGCTTCTACCCTTGCCTCAGTCCCCTCTCCCTGAGTAGCTAGCTGTGAAGCAAGGCTTACACAGAACACAAATTCCATTCCTGTTCCCCTTTCAACCCTTGTTTCCAAACAGCTAATCCCCCCGTACTTGAAACCATCTAAGAAACAAGGCAGTTCCCTTTTGTTCACCTTGTTCTGTGGTCATCACTGTTAATATAATATCTGCTTACTTACAGCGAGCATGCACTGTTCATAAACCATGGCAGACTTATCATTCAATATTTATATATACTATTGGGGGCAAACATTTGTCTGCGTGCTTAACAAATGTTAGCCTTGTGAATCTTCACAACAAACCTAGGAAGTATGCACATCAGTAGTACAATATTTTTTAAAATTTTTTTATGTGTCTGTGTGTGTGTATGTGCCTGTGTGGGTTTGTATGCATGAATAAAGTTACTCACAGTGGTCAGAAGAGGGAGATGGATCCCCTGAATCTGAAGTTACATGCACTTGTAAATTGCCTGATATAGGTAATGGGATTTGGATGTTGATCCTCTATGACCATTATACCCTCTTAATGGCTGATCCATCTCTCTAGCCCCTACATTTTAAAAGCTAAATAAATATTGTTAATAAGAGAAAGTAAATGGATAATAAGAGAAAAGGCATTATAAACATTCCATCTTCTAGGCTTTCTTAATTCTCTCATCACACTTGGATTTTAAACTCAAGGACATTGCTTATCTGTGGTAGCTGTTCGAGCTAAAGTAGCCAAGATAGACTTACATAATAAATGATGCCATCAGAGACCCTTTGGACTCTGAAACACAAGTCGTTTTTCAGAATTGATCAGAAAGAGACTATTCTAGAAGATTCTCTGGGCAAGGGAAAGCTGCTCTAAAATTATTCAACACCACGGGTGATGTAAGAGCCTGTAAAACATAAACCACAGAGAGATGCATAAATGCCTAGATGGGGCATGGCCATTCCATGACCAAGACAGAATTCTACTAGCAAAGGGCTCCTCATCCTTTCAGTGAACTCCACCCAGCCTTTAATTAGCTCAGTTCCCAAATTAAACCTGTAGATCTCTATTTGAAGGCTTGTCAAACATGCTGATTACCTGTTGTGACTCCTGTTGCTATGGTGAGAGTGGCCTCTCGCCATCCCCGAGAATACCTATGCCCCTGGAGTTTGAGGAAAGTAGATCCAGGTGACTCTTGCCCCACACCAGTCTGTCACCACTGTGTGGAGTTCTGTGCATGCATGACCTAAATCACCCTTTGCAAGCCCGATTGGATTTTTTTCAAAATAGCCAAGAGATGTTCCATTTCTGAAGGCAGATGAGTCTGGGGCAGAGTGACTTGTCGACTTGACAGGACAGGTTTAGACTCATCTATGAGGCAAATCTCTAGAAACACCTCCTGAGGGATTGTTTAGGTTAGATCAAACCCTTTGCATGCTTGTGAAGGAAAATCTTGGTTGGGCTAATTGAGGTGGGAGACACAGCCATGGAGTAAGGGAGCTGAATGCATTTCATCCACACTCAGGCAGTCCCCAAACACACCCAAAAGTGTGTGTCCTAGGTGACTCTAAACCCCATCAAGTTGAAAGATTAGCTATTTTCATATAGAACAACACGGCGACTCTGCTCAGCCTGTATCAGGGAATGGCATTGGGGAAAATGTGAACTCCTCAAACCTTGGGGGCCTGGAATTACCTACAGGATCCTGCACTTGCATTCTAGCCTGTAGGTGGGAGGACAAGATCACTGAGATTACCTACATGTGGGTTGCTGTGGTTTGATTCCTTTATGTTGGACACAGTGGACATGCACTGATCCCATGGTGGCTTGGGGCTCTGGATGTAAAAGGGCCAGCAGACCAGATGAAGCTGCATCTTCTGTGCTCTGGTAATAAAAAGTTCTCTGGCCCACAGTCATCCTTAACACAAGGTGCGGGTCCACAGGTCTTTTTGTGTACAATCTCCTTCTCCTTCTCTCTCTCTCTCTCTCTCTCTCTCTCTCTCTCTCTCTCTCTCTCTCTCTCTCTCTCTCT
>JAQHUG010000018.1:3550244-3572240 GCA_028555095.1 Dicrostonyx torquatus | reverse complement strand
CAGCTCCATTGGCAGTCTTGCAGAGTTCCGGCATATGCATTTTCCAATACCCTTCCTCAGCGGTGGTCACATGCAGATGGGGTTGTTGAAAGTTCTCAGAGTTTGACTGCTTCCTGAACACAATACTCTTACAGTTCATAGAAGCTTTTTTGAGAGCACTTTTGAAGCATGAAAAGAAACTTATTTTATTTTATTTTTTGAGATCTGAAGTCTCACTGGGACTCTATGAAGGAAGTACCTCTTCGAATATCCCTGGAGGTTTTGAAATCATCTACCCACCTGGCTTTGACTCTATGCTGAGATACCTCTCTTCCTGAACTCTCAACTTGACCTTTGGTTTATACCCTTGTTTAGTCTGAAAATATTTCACTGGGAATCACTAAGGATAGATAAGATTTTGTCTTTGAACTCAAGCAACTCTTAGGTTTTTTTTTTTAATTTTCTGTTAAGATTTACTTAAAAGGAAAGTTTTCCCCCTTTCAGCTCACTTCTTTCTATTTTTATCATGGCATGCACAGCTAAAGGAACTTTGGAAATGTTAGTAGTGTACCATGGGATGGCTTTAGATGACATGGTTTTGGTGACATGACAGTCATCATTCCTGTGGGCACGCTTTCTTCTTGACATTCTGTGGAATGTACACTCTAAAGATTTGTCACCCAAGTTGGTTTGATAAAGCGCTGATTTGGCAGCAGCCAGACAGGAAGTATAGGTGGGGCGACCAAACAAAGGATGATGGGAAGGAGAAGGGCCGAGTCAGGAGTCACCAACAGACTCAGAAAGAGCAAGATGGGCACATCAACCCATATAAAAATAAATATGGGTTAATTTAAATGTAAGAGTTAGGGAATAACAAGCCTGAGCTTTTTTACTTCAATCGAGTGCTTATAAGTAATATTAAGCCTCTGAGTCAATTATCTTAGAAGCAGCCTCCAGGTATTTGTAAGCAGGTAGACAGGAGAGAAATGTCCACTGACATTGACCCCCTTGCCTTCTTTCCATGCCTCTCTAGTTCTTCTCACTGCTTGGTTTCAGAACTAGCTTGACATGCTACTGAGTTTTGTTAAATCAAAACCCACCACCACCTCTAAGCACCAAATTCTCTCCAAACTGCAAAACCTTTCACCTCAGCCCTCAAAACAAAACCTAGTCAGTGAAACCCCTTGATCCTAAAGGCCAATCATTTACAAACAATAGCTGCTATGGGCCTTATTGGTCTGATTAGTTCTTTGTGTTTCCTCATGGGGGAGTGGCCTGTGGACCAGATTTAACTACTTTAATGACTTGGGGAAGAACATGGGTGAGCATGTGCAGAAGACACTAAAGAAGTAGGAAAGGTATCATTTTAGGCACAATTTAAAAATAAAGGAGGACTTATGTGCCAGAACTCAAATGAAGCCTTTCAGGGAGGTCACTTATCAAATGATCATAAGCAAGAGACATCAAAATGACAAGGACAACTGGTTTGTCCACAAGAAGATCAAAGATATCCATAGGAGGCAAACATTTATTGGAACTGTTGCAATATGTAAGAGAATAAATGATAAATGATCTTGTTGTAAGGTTCTAAATGGCAACACTCCAGTTGCATGTCTTGATTCAAATTTCAAACAAATTCTGCATATAGCATTTGATTGATAGGTCTTCACTATTTCTCAAGTGTCATCACCCTCCCAGTCCCTGACCAAGGTGGATTTTTCTACTGGAAACCAAATAGAATCAACACTATAGGTATACTGTTCCTACAACATATAGACATATAAAATAGAGTTAAATTAATGGATTATGCATATTGAAAGAGTAGTAATAATAACTGATAGCAGAATATGAAGGTTATAGCAATGCACTATAGTAAAATTGGTATTCTTGAATTTTGAAGATAGCTTCAAGTGAAATATGTGTCATTTGAACATTAAAAACTGAGCTACTGTAACAGCGTGATAGTCAAGATTGCTAGTGTTACAGGAAGGTAGCATATACAGTGTATACACACTGGATGAGGATGGTTCATGCCCCAACAGGATGGAGTGGGGAGGCATGAAGTGTTATTCTTCCATTTAAAATGTCACACAGTTTAAAATATATAGATCATTTTTCATGAATTTTTTCATTTGATATTTTCAGATGATCATAGATTATTTAAATCAAAGAAAATGAAACTGTAGATAAAGGAAGGTTAGTGTATTATAAATGTAGTTAGAATGTTTAGATTCTAAGTAATTTTGCGTAGATAATTAAGTACATCCAAAATCTATTTTCTACATGGTATTTCAGAATTATGTTACACATAAATAGTGTTGTTCATATTTTATTATAAGAGACACATCATGATTTTTTTGTCTCACTAATAGCCATAGTAAGTTTGCCCATTTGATTGAATAGAGATCATTTAGTAACTCCATTCTAGAGATACAATGTCCCTTTTCTAATCAGTAGTTAATCTATAGGATATGTCTTTGAGATCATAATTACTGAATTTCTCACCAGATTTTTACAATAACTTTTAACACCCATTGATAGAGGTGTTTGCTTGAATCCATGATTCAATTACTAGCTGCAAAATAGGTGTTTTCCTGACCATTGTTCTTCCATATTTCTATGACTCATAATTTGACGTGTCAATGGGACTGGGTGAAGGGATGCCCAGGGAGCTAGTTATGTCTTATTTCTAGTTGTGCCTGTGAGGGTGTTTCTGGAAGGGATTAGCATGTGAAAGTGTGAATCAGCAGGCCAAATAAAAGAGATTGCCTGCTCTCCTTAGTGTGAGTTGGGATCATCCAGTTCCTTGAGGACTCAAAGAGAACATAAAAACAAGGGAGAAAAAAATCTAACTGGACCACTTACATTGAGACAGTGGTCTTTGCTTTAGTTTGTGTTCTCAAGGCTCTTGGTTCTGAGCTGTCTACACCCATGTTGGCATATGGTGTGGGAAGTCCTTCTTTCTGTGTGTTACTTTTATTGGTTAATGAATAAAGGTGTTTTGGCCAGAGGCTTAGCAGAATAGGGCAAGGTGGGAGTTCCTCTGCTGGAGCCTGTGGGAACTTTAGGCCATAACCTGGTGGGGATGCACAGGTTAATGGAGATGGGTTAGTTTAGGATATAAGAGCTAGCTAACCATGCCCTTAAGCTATTGATCAAACAATATTGCAAATAAGATAGTTTATACGTGATTATTTCTGGTCTAAGCATCTGGGAACGAGTGAGAGCCTCCCACAATGGGCATATACACCACTAGCTCCTAGCATGCTTTAAAGCTGCCTCTAATAATTTCCCTGCAAGTTGTGAGAATTAATCAGTTTGTATAATATCATATCAGGTACTAAAGGCCTTCGCATACATGCATACACCTATGTATATACACTTTCTTTCAGAGATTCGTTTCTCCATGAGCTGGCTAAGAAAGTTTATAAGTTAACTTGTCATTTTCTTCTTTCTTTCTTGATCTTTTCCGCAGAACACTATCTTAGGATTTTTTTTTTCCTCAGCATCTTCTAACCCATTTCCTAATCTTTTTGTGAAACATTGTCAAATGATCACACAGCCTCTTGAAGATGGCAACTGTTTCTTTTCCATTTGGACTTGGAATTTCTCTCACATCTTCAAATTTAGTAGTCATGGTGAAAAGTTAACAGTTTGAGCTTTAGGATAGCCTTCAAATTAGGAAAGTTAAGATTTTCCATTTATTTACCTATCCAAGCATCATTTCTTTAAAAGTTCAACTGGCTGAGCACAAATTGAAGGTGGGAGAGGAAACTGAGACTCAATCCTCAAATTACTTTTGGTTTCTCTCTTCCTTGCCCACTGCCATGTGTCTTGAGTTGGCTCAATGCTGGCCATTCCTGGGGACACGAGAAGTGTGATTCAGGTTATTCAGTAAGTGTACTGGGAGATGGAGTTGGTGAGTCTTATGCTAGTGCAAGACCTGGGAGTTATTATACACCTCTTGGGATGTTATAGTTCAGAGTGACAACACAGAGTGACGTCACCTGGTTAGATCATTCAGTCATGTCATTACTCTCAAGAGTCCCCACAGTCATTGTGTTTGTATCTTCTTTAGGCAAGGTGGCCATATGTTTAATGAGTGTCTCTTGGTTTCACTTGAGGTGACTCAAAGAGATTGTCAACAGACAAATCGATGCCGTTTTGAGTATACTATAATACACACGGTTTAACTATGTAAATGTAGACTGTACACATACCCTTCCTTTTGGCAGGGTGAGGGTTAGGCATCACTGATCCCACAGGAGCACTGATTCTGAGTGCTATATGTACTGCACTTTTTCAGAGGTTGTGCTTATTGGTGAAGAGCTGCAGAAACAGACAAAGCGGATATCAACTGGATGGAATCTGCAACAGCTGTTTCCCAAGACACCACGTGCCGGCAAAAAAAAGTCATTTGGGACATTTGGAAAGTAAATAGTGTGCCCTCGGTACTCTTTCATAATTACTAGATATAACCTGTACTAGTTAGGGTTCAATAAAGTAAAAGAACTGCTAGAATAAATATATATGTTAAAGACAGACTTATTACCTTGGCTTGCAGGCAGGATACAGTCTGGGCAGTCCCATAGTAAGAACGAGGGCAAGAAGGCAAAAGAAAAATCTCCTTTCCATGGGATACTGCCAGAAGGTGTGGTCCAAATTTAAGGTGGGTCTTCCTGCTTCAAATAATCTGATTTAAGAAAATTCCTCAGGGGAGTATGTAGAGCTTGGACTGTAGAGGAATCTAGATGCAGTCGAGTTGGCAAGAAGATTAGCCATCATAATCCCTGAAGTGATTTTTGATAACTCAGGAGTTTCAAAATCCTGAGATGATTTGTAGGCTCATCTCTCTGGTCACAGGCTGACGTCTGTCTGTCCAAGGCATTCTGCTTTGGTAGCTGACAGAATGCCTGTGACCATGCCCATGCATCTGGCTCATCTGTGATGAGATTCTCTTTCTGGAGCCGGCCTTTCTACCTGAGCACATAGACAAGTGGACCCACTGAGAAGTCACACACCTTGTCTGGCTGGAAATGGCTAGAAACTAAGCCTTGATACTGGGGAAACTAGATAATAACGACTCCCCTTTTCTTCAAGGCCTGAGTTCATAATGTGTGCTGGTTCTCTGCCAGGTTTCTCAGAATGATTGGAGAAAGTTAAAAATGATCAAACTAATTCCCTTCATAATCAGAAGGTTATACATACAATATGATTTTAGTCAGAACTGAAGAACTCATGGTGATTTCAAGGTTAATGACAAAAACCTATTCCACACAGCTGCTTAAAACTCTCAGAAGGCATAAAGGCCTGTGACTAAGAACAGAACCTCCCAGTCTAATGAGAAGTGATTTCTCCTAAATATAATTTGCTTAAAGAAAGATATTCAAAGCTTCGGAGTTTGACAACTTGTAGTTAGAACCGACACCGGAGATCCAGTTGAACACACACCCCAGTGGTTTTCAATTCAGCCAGTCCTACGATCGCTTGACAGAGCTTAGCAATTTCAGTTGTTCAACTGCAGACCTTTAATATATCCAACCATGATGTACTGAAAACAATGTGTGAGAATTCCTTGATTGCAATGTTTTCCCCCATAGAACAAGATGGAGAAGCAAGGCTAAAGTTCTTCACAATTCGGAGAAGCCCCAGGTCATCCAGGAGAGCTCCAAACCCCAAGACTGGCAGTGGAAGGTAATGCCCATGTGATGGTGTGCAGGTACAAGATAGGAGTGTTCCATAAGACAAACTCGGGGATAAGCATGGAGGCACATGGAACTTATTGTGAGCTGGGTAAAGGCTGGCACTGTGGGTCTTCACTCCCTCAGGGAAACAGGTAGAAACAATACTGTCCCTGGCTATGGTTCTGTCTATTTCCCCTCCCCTCCCTTCCCTTCTGTCCCTTTCCTCTTCTTCCTCTCCCTCTCCCCCGAGTTCAAATTTGACCATTTCTATTTATCTATCTTCAAGTTCATTGACTATCTCCTGTAATTATAATAGTTCTGTAAAGTTTACTCCCATCTTCCCTCAGTGCTGAGAACTGAACCCATAGGCCCTATATGTGCCAAACAAGTGCTTCACCACCTAGCTATCCCCATCTTGTAAACTCACCCCATTTTAAAAACTCACATAATTGTCTTTCATATATAAGATTTTCTTCTAATTTTACTCCATATATTCCATGTTTTTCTGCTGAGATGTTTCATATTTTCATGAGAATTAATTTATTTTCTTTAATTACATTGAGCATATTAAAACAACTTCAAAATCATTGTCTGTTAATTTTGATCATTGTATGATCTCAAAGTTTTGTTTCTCTTGGCGTACCTCGAGACTAGTCACATGCCCTCTGTCCTTATGTCAGGAAATATTAAGTCATATCCTGAGTATTTATAAATGTTTTATTTGATGTGTGTGATTGTTGTAATTGTCCACCTAATATAATCTATAATCATCTGCGTAATTGTTAACTTAATACAATCTGTGATCCTCTGGGAGGAGGGTATTGATGAGGGTTTGTGTAGATCAGCACATCCTGAAGATGTGTCTATGGTAGATTATCTAGATTACGTTAATTAAGATCAGAAGGCCTGTCCTCTGTGGGCTGCCCCATTCCCAAAGCAGAGGATTTGGAATTGAATAAGAGTAGAGAAAGTGAGCTGGGTATAAGCTTCTTTGTATTCATTGCTTACTTTTCCTGGTGGTGGATGTAGCATGGCCAATTTCCTCAAGTTCCTGCCATCATGACTTCCTGCTATGAAGGACTAGAACCTGCAACTGTAAACTGCAGTAAAGCATTTCTCCCCCAAGCTGCTTTTGTGAGGGTATCTTATCACGGGAACTAGAACTGAAACCAGTAAAATGATACTGTAGCTTTGTTACACATGGGGAAGGGTTGTTGCTGTTTTATGGAGAGGATGTTTTGTTTTGGTTGACAACTCACCTGAATAAATCTGGAAGGTCACTTGTCCCATCTTAGCCTTACACACAGCCGCAGTTCAAGCCCAGGGCTCTTCCTCTAATGAATGACTTTGGATTTGCCTACGGGTCATTTAGGATTTTTTTTTTCAGAATTTTCATGCAGAATCTTTTCTCAGCCTCTCTCCCTTCTCAAATTCTCTCCTCTCCTTCTGGCAGTGTGCTTATCCTCAGACCAGATGTTTTTTTTTTTCCCCCTATGGAGCCTTTAGCCATCCTCTGCCATGCTGGAGTAGAAGGGATCTTCACTTTGTAAAATACACAGAAGTCGTGTAAGACTCCAAACAGGACAGCCTCCTGCAAAATTTCAGCTTCTCTCCAAAACCTTCCTGGTTTGGGTTCTGAACAGAGCCCTATGGACGTGGCTTGGTATGGTTTCTGGTATATGCTGATACTTCACCTTGCCAAGAATCTTAATGGAAAATCACATTGTCGGGAGTTGTGTATTATCTTGTGATGTTATTGTGAGGACAGCTTACTACAGTCAGCTTCCTACAGTAATCAATCCATGGGCAGAATAGGCAATCATACTGCTGTAAAGTGATGCAGAAATCAGGTGAAGAAGGACAGTCAGGAGAGGCCCCATGCTTGGGACTGATTTTAAAGATCCTTGAAGCTTGATACATTAAACTTCGGATGAGGAAAGAGAGCAACAATTTGGGAATGGGTCTCTGTTTTTGTTCCTTCTTTTTCTGGATCCATGACTACATATACCCGAGCAAAAGATTCATTTGTGGAAAGGAAGTTGGGATATGGAGTCCAGTTTTGGAAATTCTGAGTTTGAAATGCTGTGGACAGCCAAAATGGGTATGTTCGCTATGTGCAATTTGTGTGGGTTTGGACCTTCAGCAAAAGTCCAGATCCAAGCCTTCCAGCACATACGTGGCAGTCAATGGAACCTTATTCCTGTGGGTTGTGGCAGGCTGGTGGGGCCCTGTGGAGAGGTCAGTGGAGGGTAGGGTGTGTGGTGAACCTAACTCGGCAATCCAGGCTTGATTGCATCTGAGATAATAGGTGTCTGAATACAGAGGCTGTGAGCTCGGCTGCAGCAACAGTGAGAACCTTCTGGAGTATGAAAGCCATCATCAAGTGTTGGGAATTTGCATAACATCTTAGCTCGTATCACTCTGATCTTAACGAAAAGACATGCAAACATCAAAGTAGGGTTTCCCACTGGCATCTCACCTTGTGCTGTAGCCGGTTCTGATGCTGCAGTAATGGTCATATGGAAGAGCCCATTTCCCGGTGTTTTAATGTAGATCAAAGTCAGATAGAACGAAGACTAAATCAGTGGTGGGACATGGCTTTCAAAGCGAAGACAGGGAAACATCATAAAACTCCAGTAATCTGCTCAGCCCTGGCAAATCTTAAATTATCCTCTCTTCTTGTTACTCTCTGTTTCCCTCTGGCATTCCATTTTGCTGCTTCTCTCCCCCAGATCCATCAGAGAGAGCCTAGCTTCTGTCACCTGCAGTGGTTAAGATAGTTCTTTGGACTTTGGACTTATTGGTTATTTCCAGAGCAATGGCAGAGCCAAAATACCAAGTCTTTAGATGCAGAAGTATGCCCTGTTTCCTGTGTGCTCTCCCTTGAAGCTCCTTTTCCCCATTTACATTCTCTGCAGCTCCCAAACTGAATTCTGGGGGTGAAACAGTTCTTATCAGAATGAAGCAAAAAGGCTTACTTATCAACAATAGGCTACTTTTATTTACAAATAACCTCAAATATTGTATTTATGTATTTATGTCGGTGAGATGCCATAATGCAGTGAGCTGAAGTTGATTTTGCAATTCAAGAAAGTTTGGGAGCGTGTATACCTTAAAACAGAGGTACAAGGGCTACAAGGGCTGGGCTTGCACCTCAGTAGTACTGGGTTTTTCTCACATGCACAAGGCCCCAGGCTGCTGCTCCAACCTTGAAAAATCCCACACATACACAAAAACAAAAACCAGGGGTATTAACTATGTTACCCACCAAGTTAGCATCTGATGGATAAACCTTCAGAGGTTTACCTTATGGTATATATGCCTGTGTCTATAATCAAACGCATGTAATTATCAAACATCTACATAATAATAATAATTTACACAGGAGCCAGCCATTGGTCTTAGTGTTCTATTGCTATGAAGAAACACCATGACCATAGCAATTCTTATAAAAACAAAGCATTTTAACCGGAGCCTACTTAACAGTTTCAGAAGCTCATGCGGTTATTCTCATAGCAGGTAGCACAGAGGTAAACTTGGTAGCTGGGAGTTCTTCATCCAGATCTTCAGGCAGCAGGGAGAGAGAGGCTTTGGGTCCATCATGGGCTTCTGAAACCTCAAAGACCACCTCTCGTGACAACACACTTCCTCCTAATCCTCTCTAATAGTTCCACACCCTGGTGATGAACTACTCAAATCTATAAGCCTATGAGGCCGTTCATATTCAAACCGTCACAGCATCTTTTATTATAGATATTTTCCCAGTTTGTATGACTGTGGGGTTACAACATTTTTGTTTGTTTTTGGTGCTAGGGATGAACTCCAGTGCTTCAGGGATGCTAAGCACACACTCCGCCATGACTTTACACCCAGTCAGTCCTTTTTTTTTACATGTGGACATTCAGAATCTCATGATTTTGAGAGACCAAGAAGAGCATGACAGAGTAGGCAGTTCCTTTATGGTTATAGAGCTCTAAGAGGCAGGGAAAGATCTCAATCTGCTAAGGCTCTGTGGTTGATGGTTTTAACTGGGGTGTTACACTAATTTCATTAGGCTTAGACCTCCCCTGCTTCAGTGTAAATGCAAAATTTTAACAAGGGAAAATCAAAGATGTTTCTCTCTTATAGAGTTAGCACAGCGTCTGCCTATTGACCACCATTAATGATGGCATGGGGCTTTAGTCACTTGTGTGCCTAAGCGATGGGTGTTGTGGTTCAAATATTTCCACATGAGCATTCTGTTTACACACTAGTGGTCACCAAGGCATGTTGATTTGATGTGAATGGCAGTCATTTGAGACGTATTAATACAGAAACCAATTCTTCCACTGAAGCCCCCACGTGCATAGCAGAATCTTTCTGTACACAGTGCTTAGTGTTGTTTTCCCTTATTACACTATACTTCATGATTAAAGATAGCTAAACATAAGCTGAGGAGATGGCTCAGTGGTTAAAATGCCTACCTTGCAAGCATAAAGGCTCGGGTTTGAATTCTCATCTCCCAGGCAAAGGAAAACAGGATTCAGTGGTGCACATCTATAACTCAAGTGTGGAGGGAGTACAAACAGGTAGATTGTTGAATCTCATTAGTCCGCCAGCCCAACGAAACCCATCAGCCCTGGGCTCAATGAGAGACCCTGTCCCAAAGTAAAACACGTGGACTAATAGAGTAGACACTTGATATATACTACTGATCTGTGCAGGCGCAGATATTCACACAGAAGAATAATTGTATGCACACGCACGCACACACACACACACACACACACACACAGAGAGAGAGAGAGAGAGAGAGACACACAGAGACACAGAGACACAGAGAGAGAGAGAGACAGAGAGAGATTCTTTGCCATTTTCCCCATCAAGAGGTAGAGACTCTCTTGGGTCTGGCTGGTTTCTGTAACTGTGCTGATGTACAGGATTTGGCAGAAGCAAGTGAAGCTGCTCTCTGGGTAAGGACTTGGGGACCCTTAGAAGCTTTCAGTTCCTGACTGAAATAGATATTCCTTTAGATCATTTGAAGGGGACCACAGCTCCCAGCCCTCGCTCTGCTGAGCTCACATCAGATCTGTACCCTGAGCCTTCCTGCCAACATGGTGGTGGGGCAGGGGGAGAGGAGGGAGAAAGAGGGAGGGAGGAAGAGAGAGAGAGAGGGAGAGAAAGTGGGGAGAGGGAGGGTAAGAGAGGCAAGAGAAAGGGAGAGGGAGGGAGGAGGGAGAGAGAGGGAGGGAGGGAGGGAGGGAGAGAGACAGAGAGGGACGGAGAGGGAGAGAGAATGAGGAGAGGGAGGGAAAGAGGGGGGAGAGGATGAGAGGGAGGGAGGGGGAGAGAAAGTGGGAAGAGGGAGGGAAAGAAAGGAGGAGAGAAAGAGAGAGGGGGGGAGAGAAGTCATCCCCAATGAGCCTCCCTCACATGTGCTCAGGAGTGGGAAGAGATGATGGCTTGCAGGTGAGTTTTAGCTATGCACTAGGCAACTAGAAGAAGCAGGGGATGTGGGGGAAAGGTGAAACTGCTGCACAGAGTAGGCATGCATGTTTTAAACATCCCAGACAACAATCTAGGTCCTGTTGGAAGTAATGCTTAGTGAACATTAGGGGAGGCACATTAGGCCAATATCACACTTACCAAATGAACTGATTATTAAAGTGAGTGTATGTTTAGAATAAGAAAATTGTTTGACCAAAGATACTAGCATCTTGTAGATCCTGGTCGTCTGCTGAGATTCCTGTGGGTGATTTGCTTACACAGCCATGCACCCCCATAGCTCTCTGAAATCCCTTCCCCATCAGAGTACCCTGGACCACCCAGCCACAGCCATTGTTCAGAGGAGCCTCATGTAGCCCAGAGCCCTGAGAGGAGAGCTTGCTGGGCTCTGGTGAGAGCTAGGAGTTGTTTATTGTGTGTCCACGTGTGGGCAAGCACTGCTGTGTTTGGACAAGATGAACATAGCTATATAGGGTAGCTTTATAACTGGATATTTAAACCATTCCCATTTAATTATTATTAGCATAGTTGTATGTGTATCACCTTGCTACATGTTTCTAGTTTCTTCTCTGTTATTCCCTTATTCTTTTTTTTTCATCTGCCTTTGAATTTGATGTTTTATTCTATTTTATTCCCATACTTGACTTGGCAGATATGTCTCAGTTTTAGTTTCTGAGTGACTATCATACCATTTAAGATATTAAACTTATTACCATATGATTTTAAGTAGTATAGTGCCACTCCGTATATAACATAATGTTTTTAAATTTTAATTGTTTTAAAATCAGTTTTAAACTCCAAATAAGTATGTATGTGTTAGCCATGGGTGGATATATAAACATGAGTATATTCCCTATAAATTCCAGAAGAGAATGGCTGACATTCAAGCCCTCTGGACTTGTAGTTACAGGCAATTATAACCTACCAGATGTAGGTATTGAAAACTGAACGTGGATCCCCACCAGGACCAGTCCATGATCTGAACTGCTGGGCCATCTCTCCATCCCCTGCTGTGAGAATGAGTACCCTGTATTTAACTTATCTACCCCGTCTTTTACAGCATTGCTATATAAATTTACCTTTCTTGTGTATAAGATATCAGTGTAATTTTTGTTTTAGACAGGAAGTTATTTTAAATAATATAAGTTAAGGAAAAATGTTTCCTTAGTTTTATTGCTACAATTTATAGTAGTTTTCATTTTATCCTGTATATTATACAATTTTGACAGAATGACTTCCTCATATTTTTCTTGTATCCTGATGGCAATATAAGGATTTATGAGCCAAGAATGAAGGAAGTGAGGGAGGAAGGAAGGGAAGTCAGCCGGCTTTACATAATGCTTTGCATATATGAAATAAATTATATCTTGCATTGCTAACCAAATTTTAATGCTTAGCTGAGGCTGTTTCTTGAACCTAGGCCCTACTTCTCTTAATATGCATATTCATTCTCATTTAATTATTAGATCAATCTCACGTCTTGCTGTTTTGTTACATTTACGCAGCTATAGCCAGAATGCCTGTGGAACACCTAAAGAGGAGGTAGAATTTGGCTCATGGCTTCAGAGGATTTGGCTCATATTTCTACACTTGCAAATGTATAACTGAAGGGCTACTTGATCTTCTGGAATATAGGAAGAGTAGAGGAAGATAAGAAGGGGCCAGTCAGGAGCAAGGCACCCTGAAGGATCTGTCCCCAGTGACTTTCCTGCAGTCATGTAATAGTCATTACTTCTAAATTTCCTCAAACCTCTGAAAATAGCACCATCGGCTGATAAAGCATACGAACCTCTTGGGGATAAACCTTCAAATCCACGATATAACACATGTGTAATGGCCATTATTTGTTTTTTGTTTTTTTGTTTTGTTTTGTTTTGTTTTTTTGTTTTGTTTTGTTTTTTTTGTTTTTCGAGACAGGGTTTCTCTGTGGCTTTGGAGCCTGTCCTGGAACTAGCTCTTGTACACCAGGCTGGTCTTGAACTCACAAAGATCCGCCTGCCTCTGCCTCCCGAGTGCTGGGATTAAAGGCATGCGCCACCACCGCCCGGCCCCGTTATTTGTTTTTGCAAAGCTTGAGACTTGGTCTCAAGATTCTAGTTCTGGAATATTCAGCTAGGCATTTGTCAGTGTTTCTAAGTTTGCCCCTAAGATGCTCTGAAGATGTCATTGCTTTCATTTCGCTGTCAAGGAAGCTTAGGTTTAGAAACAAGCAAATGCTACATGGTCATAAGTAAGGAAACCAGAAGTGGAAATGGTGGGATGAAAGGTGTTTTATCGTTGAGTTTTGTACTGGTTAACCCAGTGGCTCAAGGTAGAGTCCTTGTGCCGCTGTCTCTGAATTCCTCATGGCATTTTATACAACGTGTAACACATAATAGAGCAAATAAATGCTTAGTGAATAAGAAGTGATGAAGGATAAGAGGAGGACATGCATAATGAAGCGACAGAAGCAGGCGATAGATTGGGAATTATACCGATGAGACTGGCAGGGAGACGGGAAGTCCGCATTTATATGGTATTTTTGGAAGAAAAATGAGTTTCCTTTTCCATGCTGTCAGGACATGGGTTTTAATTTGTGGGAGTCATAGGCTGCAGATGTTGCCAGTCCCTCTCTGGTCAGATCACCATGACAAAGGCACTGCCTGCTCTATAAATAGATCGCTAGATTGATTTCACATCCTGCTCTGGTTCTCCGACCGCTCGCCTGGTGCGACATCAAGATCGATGAATGATTCCATCCACCTCCGTGCACAGACCCCGCCCCCCATAAGATGACAATCACGTTCATTAAGTTCAGCACAGAGGAACTTCAAAGACGTTTGTCCTAGCAGAGACAGTGAACCAGAGCCCATTACCCAGCCATCAAAGGGAAAGGATTTCATCAGTCCTCAACCCACACCTATTGTTAGAAAGACAATTTGGTATTTTTTCTTCACCTTCTGGGATTCAGATTCCTAGTGACTGGAGCTGTGGTTAGGGAAATCCCACGTATGAGAAGGCCTTTTGCTACACACTTACAGGTCTCTATATGCATGGTAGAATTATGTATCTGAAACTCCTGGGGCCCTATCCTGAGGTGCTGAACCTAGGTCCTGCCCTTGACTTCTTTAATACTTTTTAGATTAAATTATATCAATTCCCCATTTCCTTTTTCTCCCTCTGGACTCTCCCATGTAATGCTCCCTCTCAGAACCATGGCCTGTTTGTCTTTAGTTGTTATTGTTAAATCTATATGTCTCCAAATACACAAATGCAACCTGCTCAACCCACCTAGTGTTACCTGTATGTTTATGTTTTCAGAGCTGACCATTTGGTATTGGTATGTTAGTATTGCCTATCCCACCACTAACAGGTCACTGTTATCCTGAAGTTCTGCTCTCACATCGTCTGGGGTGTTTGAGAGAAGTCAGAGCCCAACCCTGGCTAACCTGTAAGCTTTACCCACTGTCCCCGAGTCTTGGTTTCTTGGTTTCCTCAGCTCTGAATGGTCAGTATCACCAGGGATCTGTCAAGTTGTTGTGAGCGTCTCATCTGCCATTTCCCAGTCGCACAATAATGACAAGAATGGCTGCCTAACCCGACAGTGTTAGGGATGGTGTATGTGAACAGCACTGGTCCATGGGCTTAGGTACTAGACTAAACACAAAGGGACACAGGAGAAAGTGAGTTGAGAACCAGTTCATCTCTCTCTGCTTCCTCACTGCAGACACAATGTTACTTAAGCCGCCTCATCCTGCCACTGCTGTGCCTTCCCACCATGATGGACCATATCCTCAAACTATGAGCCAAGACAGGCCTTCCTTCCCTTGGTTGCTTTTAATAGACATTTGATCACAGTAACAAGACAAGTAACTTACACAGCACATTGGCTGTGTTTAGCCAGGGAAAGAGTACTATCTGTGATGGACATTAGCTCATCCGACATTCTTTAACTTGAACAATCTCCTGTGGAAGTCACTGTAATCTCTATTTTCCAGATGCTCACCATGGCCATACAAGCACTGAATTACACAACCACACAATCCAGCTGTGTCAGACCCAAGTCTTTAATTGTACACTACCCTCTGGGCCCCCAGGACATTTAACTGGGGGTATGGGTTAACCCTGGAGTGTTTCTCATTTTCCTATCTGCTATCTTGTTTACCTCTGCCCTCTAAACCACAGGGAGATATTCTGATAATCTCCCTCTCCAGCCATCTTCCTTCTCCACCTTCAAAACTCCAGTGATGCATGTGTGTGCATGCACATGCACACATGAACGTGCACACACACTGGAGGTTCTTCGACCCTTTTCAGTTTGCAGAATTTTGCAAAGGTCGAGTTTCCTGTGTATCCCATGCCTTTCCTATCACTGATGAACATCCCATCCACACTAAGCACTCAGTGAGGATTGCTCTGCTGACCTGAGGAGGTGAGGCCTTGGTGGGAGAAGTGAAAGGCAGCTCTGTGAACTTCCGTGGCCATCACGATGATCAGGGTCTAAACTTTTGTTAATAGGTGATTCTCCTGGACAACTAAATTCTGGACATTTACATCCCTCCCATTTATATTCTCTCCCATCTGAATGTGGTACTCTGTTCTGGGAAAGTAACGTATAGTGCTCCTTATAATGTGACCTTCTTCAGAGGGATGTGGAAGCTGCAATAAGTGGAATCAGTTCTGTGGGTCCATAGGACAGAGTTCCACTGGGTACCAGAGCTGCAGCCGCATATCCAATCTCTAGCTTTCTGTAATGACAGAGTCCAGATTCTGGGCATGAGCTTTTACTGTGCTGCATATTCTAATAGTTCTTCATTAAATCACAGAGCTACAAGGATTCCATGGAAGTCAGTGAAAGCAGCTTCTGTGTCTGCAGTGGTGCTCACAGAGACTATCAACCATAGACCTGAATATGGTAGGACATCCCATAAGGTGCAGGTCCAGACAGAGCAAAGGGAGGAAAGGAGAAGGCCAGTGGACCATATTCATATCTACCCTCTCCCTTTCTCTCTCTCTCTCCCTTTTAGGTTGTCATGATGTGAGCTTTTCTGCATCCCAGCACCTAGCCTGACAGGATGACCTGAAACCATGAGTCAAAATATACCCTCTTCCTTAAGCTGTCCCCGTTTGCCCCCCATAATGACAATGAATGAGACTAACAACCTGTCTAAATCAAGTCTTGATGCCAAATTAACAGTCTGTTGTATGAGGGCTTGTATGTAGATTGCATGTGCAGTGGTGTTTGCTGGAATGTGTACTGTTCTTGCAGAGGACATGAGTTAAGTTCCTATTTGTCAGATGGAACACAACTGCCTGTAGCTGTGGTTCCAGGGGATTTGATGACTTCTGGCCTGTGCAAGTGCCCATATACACATGCTCATAATGACATATGCACAAACAAATCCTTACAAACAAAAACTTTTCAAAACATGTTATATGAATATTTCATAGCTTTCTTTTTCACCAGTCACCTTTTAATAATTCTAGGTTTAATAAATTCTAGGTTGCTAATAAACATTAGGCTTTGCTACCTTTCTTGTTGCCCTGATACGATAATTTGACAGGACAGAGGGCCTTATTTGGAATTTACAGCTCCAGAGGGATTCAGCCCGTCATAGAGGGGCAGACACCATAGCAGGGACAAGAGGTCGGCTGATCAAACTGTATCAACGCTCAGGAAGCTAGGGGTGAGCTGGGAGTGAGGCAGAGATCAAAAGAGCCTCAAGGCCAAGCCATAGTGACCCACTTCATCCAGCAGGGCTCTACTCCACTCCTGAAGGTTACACAACCTATTCAAACAGTGCCCCCATCTGTGTAGGAGGTATTCAGACAGGTGAGTCTACCCCAGACATTGCACAAGTGAGCTCTGCCACCAGGTTTTGATTGCTACTAGGGTAAAGTGTGTTCGTGCAGAAATCTTTGCATGAACTTATGATTTTACTTTTTCTTAAATAAAACGTACAAGTAGGATCCTCAGTTTATATGATGGGTGGATTTTTTTCATCTTGTAAAAGTTGCCAAACACTTTTCCAGAACATTTATGTCAATCTGTACTTCCATTAGCAATGGATGAGAGTTCCAGGTGCACCGTGTCCTGCCTCATCAATGCTGAGGACTGCCAGTCCTTTCATTCTGAGCCAATGTGATTGACACATCGCTTAACAGTAGCAAAACAGCAGCCGGTGAGTCACTAGTGTTCATATCAGAAATACAAGACTAACATTAAGACAAACACTACCAGCAAACAGTAGCTCATAGTATCAATGCATGATTGAGAACTTGCCACTTCTTTTAAACTTAGATTTTCTTCTGAAAGAACCTGAGTTCCAGATTTCAGTCCTGCCTCTGTTGCTTCCAGCTTCATGTGCGACCTTGATCAAGTTAGTGAGCTTCCCTGGACCTCGGTTTTCCCACTACCAAAACAGGCCAAGATATTTACAATAGCATATTGCTAAGATCAGTTTAGATAATAGAAGTGAAGGGAAGGATGTATATTAGGGATTCAATGTATGAGAGAAGTAATAATTATTGTGATTATTTCAGTGTCCCAAAGAAATCATTCTTTACGACTGGGCCCACAGCTCCTTGACAGAGCATTTATCTGGCACACTGAAGGGCAGCATGAAGAGGAGGAAGAGCAGGAGGGGGAGACATGTCCTTTGCAGGCTCCTTAGATGCTAGGTGGAGAGGCAGATAAGCAGACTGGCCACTTGGGGTCGCTGTCCATAAGTACACTCTTCTTGAGTCAGAGCGTCCAGCATTGGCAAGGAACAGGTGCTTAAGATGAGTCCCAGGAGGTCACGGCCAAGCTTGGCATCTAAAAAGGAGCCTCATTCCATTGTTACAGGATTTGGAGGACCAGACTTCAGGCCCCGGAGACTCTCTTTCCAGGGAATGAGACTCTGAGGAGGAGACTCACATTCTTGTGGAATTGGTTTTCTTTATTAATGGTTCCTAATGGCCTGTAATTAAGGCCCAACTTGTTAGCTAAACCAACAATTACCATGTGTTTGAAGTGCAGAGGGAGGATAATGAATGACCTGATTCAGTAGTTTTCCTTTCTTCAGTGACTTGAGCAAGCGGTGGTTGAATTCAGTGCCCACCAGCCTCTTTCTCTCTCAACCCTCCTCTTTGTCCTTTTTGATTTCTTGTTATCCCATTTTTCTTCTCCTCTGTCCATGACACTTCCCCTTGCTTTCACACACACGCACGCACGCACGCACGCACGCACGCACGCACGCATGCATGCGGGAACCTTCAGCTTGTGTGGAATCATTTCGTTTTACAAAGCATTAGGGAAATCAGTCCTACATTCAAACTTACCACAGAGCTTTCAACACTACTTCATCTTTACCACCACTTCAGGGTCAGCATCAAAACGAATTCACAACTGGAGGTGGGTGAGGGCAGGTGGACAGGAATGTGAATCCCAGCAGGCAGGACTTGGCTAGACAACAAAACGCCAGAGAAACAGGGCAGTCTGAACAGGGTCCCTCAGCTTGGTACGGGGTAGATTGTGTGAAGGTAAGAGCCACTTATTTCTAAAATAGGCAGACATGGGAGGGGAAGATGGCAAATTAGAGGCAATCGGGGAGGCAAGAGAGACTGCTTGGTAAGGAATGGGAGTCAGTGGTAGAGTTTGGTAGGGACAATTAGTTCATAGTTGTCACATTCTGCAAAAGCACAGGCAAGGGGCGGGGCATCTTGAAGGGTGTGTGTGTGCAATTCACAGGTTGCTAAGCTTCTCTGAGCTATACGGTCTCTACACCATCACAGAGGAGGAATTTCTGTCATAGGTACTTTGTTGGTACTTATAGTAGGTGATGGTCTATCCCTATACACAGTGCCTGCCACAGACAGGAAAGAATGAGCAAAGAAGCAGAGAGATGTTTTGAGTGTTTATGCAGAGAAGGCTAAGATTTCTCTGTAGCCATATCTTCCACAAAAAAGAAATTCATCACTACTTGAATATTGTTGGAAGTGGGTAGGCTACCGTTGAACCTGAGACATGGATAGAGAGAAAACAATGTAACTGGGCAAGAATGGATGCTTCACACCATCCCCCACGGTCTTTTTTTTTTTTAAATCTCCTGGTGCTTCTTAAGGATCTCATTCATGCTCTATTACTAAACAACTGGACTTTAGTAGGAGACTCAATGAGGAAATCTGTATAACTGCTGGTTAGGTCATAGGCAGCCTTGCCCTATGTGCTTAGCGTGAGTTCTTTTTCAGTATTGCTGAAATTCCAAGTGAGATAAGTCTTCCTAGAGTGTGTATGGACTGTGAGAAAAAGAGAGAAGGGAGAAAGGGGGAGGGAGAGAGGTGGGTCAAAGGAAGAAAGAAATCAAGCTTTGATATGAGTTCAGATCTTGAATTTGCCAGTTATTGATTCATAGTGGTGAGTGTTCAATCTCTGGTGTGGGACAATGCTCTGTATCCTGTCAATTATATTTGAAATAAATGCTGATTGGCCAGTAGCCAGGCAGGAAGTATAGGCGGGACAACCAGACAGGAAGTAGAGGTAGGTTAATGAGAACAGGAGAATTCCAGGAAGAAGGAACTCCTGTCTGCAGTCCTTACCCAGCCACACAGCAAGCAAGATGTGACTGCCTCACTTAATAAGGTATCGAGCCATGTGGTTAACACAGACAAGAATATTGGGCTAATATAAGCTATAAGAGTTAAGAAGAAGCCTGAATTAGTGGACCAATCAGTTTATAACTAATGTAGACCTATGTGTGATTTCTTTGGGACTTAACCATTGCAGGAACCAATCAGGACAGAAACCCTGACAACAAATCTCCCTAATATTATTTTTGCTTACTTGTGGAACAAGGGCATAAGGATTCATTTTTGTATGTGGGGATGGCTTTATAGGTATTCAGTGTAATAGTGTAAACTCTATAGTGGCATGCTATGATCAGTAGCCCATAATATCTGTTTATTTTTTTTCTTTGTTTTTGTATTGAACTGTCTCACCCATCACCCTTACTTGAAATATTGAAGCCATCAGACTATGGCAGTTCATGTCTTCAAGGTTCATATCAGACTTTTCTGAAGGCACTTTACACATTGCAATGAATTGCAACACAATCCCATAACACAGTCAGAATTCAGTCAGGGTGACTACTGCTTCACGTTGGCCACATTTTACTTACTAGAAGTCCATGGCAAGTCCCACCTGCATGCAAAAGCAAGACATTGGCAAGGCTGTGACTCACCAGAGGTCCTTTCAGAATTCTGCCTTCCCCTGTAGCTAGGGAGAGATTTCTCCTAAAATCTCTCCAGAGAAAGACTGCCATTGCACCCCTGTCAGTGTGGAAATGCTCTCAAGTAATTTGTAGTCATCCTTTGGAAAGGCATAAAGGAAGCCATGACTAAACTAAAAAATGAAGGGCCAAGTTCAGAGGCAGAAGGGTGAGGTTAAAGACAAAAGTCATTTTGCAAACCCATAAAATTCACATGAAATAAAGGCAGCTTGACACAGCCATAAAAACAGGCAGATCAGTGGTATAGAATAGAGGACCCAGAAATAAGCTGTCAAAGTTATACCTACCTAATTTTGACCAAAAGAACAAAATTTACAATGGAAAAAGAAAGATAACCCACTCAACAAATGGTGTAGACAAAACTGGGTACCTAACTGCAGAAGGATGAAATTTGATCCATATCTTTCACCTTGCATGAAATGAACTAAATGTACCCAAAACCCTAATTTAAAACCATAAATGCTGCAATAATGGAAGAGAGCACTAAGAATATTCCTTAAGACACTGAGGTTAGAAAGACTTTTCTAAACAGAACATCAATGGCACAAAAACAGGCCCCAAGAATCAGCAGACGGAATAACATGAGATTAAAACATGTCTGCACAGTGAAGACAACTGTCAGCAGAGGAAAGAGTGCAGAATGGGAGGAAATCACTACCAGCCCTACTTCAGACAGAGGACAAGCATCCAGAATTTATAGAGAATTGTAGAAGTTAAATACCAAGGAGATAAAGCTACTATCATCAAATGGACTAATGAATTAAATACCTTTTAAAAATTAAGGGCAAATGACCAGGAACTATTTTTAAAAGTAGCCAGCATCCTTGGTCAGCAGAGCAATGTAAATTAAATCTTTGAACTACCCCCTCACCCCAGTCAAATTGCTATGATCAAGATATATGACAGCAAATGTTGGACAGGATGGAGACAAAGACAGAACCTTATTCAAGGCTGGTGAAGCTGCAAATTAATACCGCCACTCTGGAAATCACTTTGGAGGTTTCTCAAAAGATAAAAATAGAACTACCATGTGGCCCAGCTATTTATGTCCTAGGTGTATACCTAGAACTCCATATCCTACCATAGGGATTTTTGCACCCCTATCTTTTAATGCTACTCAACTTAACAATCATAAGGAAATGAAACGAGTCTAGGCATCCTTCAGCAGATAAATGAACATTGAAAAAAATATGGTAGAGATGGAATATTATCTAGCTGTAATAAAAAAATCACAGTATTTTAAAGAAATGGATGGATTTAGAATGTATAATATTAAGTGAGGTAACATAAACTCACCTCCAAAATAACTACACTCAGTCCTTCATTTGTAGATCCTAGCCAATGGTGTACACATGTATATATGCAACAGGTATAAGGGTGGGTATCATGAAGACTTTAGGAAGAGGACCAAGAAAGCACACAATTAGGTAATAGGATGTCAGCAATAGACACATGAGATGTGAAACAAGATATAAAGCTATTTTTCCTTGTTTCAAGTCCATCATAGTTTTTCTTTTCCTTTGTATGGTGAGTAAGTGGATAAAAATGCCAATGATAGTTAAGTGTGAACAGCATTGCTTCAGAATGGCTGTTCTCATTGT
>JAQHUG010000018.1:3520598-3550099 GCA_028555095.1 Dicrostonyx torquatus | reverse complement strand
CTCTTCTTCTTAAGATACATATCCAAAAAAGCAATGGACATATTTAAAGGACATATTCCTTCCATGCAGCTGGAAGGAATATGTGCCCCTAAAAACTTACTTTATCCATTCAGGCAATCTGTTGGAAGGTTCAAGTGGCTATTTTGTTTTCTTTCTTTTTACCTGACTCTCCAAAATTAGAGCCTTATGAAGATGCACCACAATAGGGAACATCTAACTGCACAGAGTGATAATTTCACATCAAGAAATTACTTCTCTGGAGGCAAATTTTTACTGGACCTGTAGCCAGTGATAGACAGACAGTAAGGTAATGCCATTTCCATTTTCAGTCATAAAAGAATGAAGCTCAGAGAAATGAATGCTTTCCTTTTCCTGGGCTATGACCTCTGTAATAACAGGAGTAGTGGTTGAGGCAAGTCCTTGCTCCACTGCTCTCAGAGCCCAAATGATCCAACAGGAAGTCTTGTATCAGCACATGCAGCCCAGGTCCCCTGACTTCAAATTTGGTTTCTGGTCTTCACTATAGCATCCTCTCCCTCCCAGTTAGGCACTCCCCCTGTTTCTTAGATCTGTATCCAATGATCCATCATTCTTTTTTATCATTGCACATCAATGTTCTCAGTAGGAATGCCCTTGGCATTTCAGTAGGGGACCACACATCAGAAAATGGATATGAAGCCTCAAAAATCAATCTGTGTTGGGGCTGGTGCAATGGGATGGGACTAGCTTGAGGGCAGAGAGGGAACAAGAGCAGAATCCCCAAAGCAGGACACCCACATTGAGTGCCAAGTATAAGGAGACCTTAAGAGCAGTCAGCTATCCTGTGTCCTTGTCTCACCTTTCTTGCCTCACTGTGCTATCCGAGGAAAGGAAAGGGGGCTGTTAGAGCAGACCAGTAAGAAAGGGGCAATGCAGCCTTTCATTCCCCCTTTGCTCAAGGCCTCTGAGAACAGCAATGAGAAGTAAAGGCCTCCTGACCCACCCCAGCAAATACTCTTTCTCCATCAACTCCGAATCCCTTTTACCTGAAAAGTGAAGGGCCAGGTAGATTTATGTTCTCTCCTGGACTCTCACTTGTACTTCCTGGGTGCTTTAGGGCCAGCCCCTCCCTTTGGGGCTCAGTGTTCTTATTTGCAAAGGAGTGTTCTGGAAGGGATGCCTTTTGAGGTTCTCCACTTCAGCCATTCTTCAAGGCAGTTCCTGGGGAGTATACTTTGTCCTTGATTTCACAAGAAATATTGAATTCCAAATAAAACTTGTGCATGCATCAAATGTGAGCATCTGCTGTCCATTACCTTCCCCAGTCTTTTTTCATTCTCCCAGTGGTCCCAAGGAAAGGTACTTAGTTGTTTCCACTGGTCTCAGAAGTCAGGACCCACAGAAGATTGGCAGAACTTTTCTCATGGGAGCAGAACATTGCCATATACCTCGTAACTAGGTTACATAACTTAGTAAAGATAGGATCTGTTCAAGGATCTGTGATTATG
Source organism: Dicrostonyx torquatus (assembly GCA_028555095.1). Lineage (NCBI taxonomy): Eukaryota > Metazoa > Chordata > Mammalia > Rodentia > Cricetidae > Dicrostonyx > Dicrostonyx torquatus. The sequence goes on along the minus strand of JAQHUG010000018.1, from coordinate 3,548,612 downwards.
TGACATTCCTGAGAGACAGTGTATGGGTAGAGTCTTAGGTTTCTATTGCTGTGAAGAGACACCATGACCTCAGCAACTCTTGTAAAAGAAAACATTTGATTGGGGATGGTTTAGAGTTCAGAAGTTTAGTTCATTGTTCTCATGGTGGGAAACATGGCAGCAGGCAGGTAAACATGATCCTGAAGAGGTAGCTGAGAGCTCTATATCCCAATCAGCAGGCAGCAGGAAGAGACTATCACACTGGGCATGGCTTGGGAATCTGACCTCAAAGCCCCCTGCCCCTTAGTGACATACTTCCTCCAAGAAGGTCACACCTACTCCAACAAGGCCACCTCCTAATAGTGTCTTCCCTATGGGCCTATGGGGACCATTTTTATTCAAACCCCCACAGATAGTAAGCTTCTACTCATAGATGGCCATCTGGGAGTTTAGCTTCTTCTCAGATGTAGGGTGCAGAGCTCACACCATCAAGAACACAGCATCACATTAACCACCATTTAAGAATGCAACCTTGTTAACACAGTCACCAAATAGGAGGAAGAGATCTCCAAGGTCCCGAAGAGGAAGCAGGTGCAGGACCCATCATCAGTCTACAGCAGTGAGGGGACACTATGAAGCATTTGCAATGACAAAGTCTTCAAACTCTGCATCATCCCTTGGAGCACAACCAACGACCTTTGAGAACAGGGCTGGTTGATGTTGTGCTCCCACGGGGGTGGAAGATATGGGGTACAGAGGAGTCTACAGTGCAAGTGGTGGAGAAACTTTACAACAGAATCAGCTCTTGCATTGGACGAGGTGTCACCTCTGTCTGGGAGGACATGTGACACAAGTGGCTGAAAGCAATGTAGGAGACAAAGAGAAAGGGACAGATCCCCTCAGCTTTGCAGAGCAAGTAGGAACAGAGTTTATATGGCCATTCCCAACCCACCGCCAAAAGATGGCAGAATATGGAAAAGGGGGTCTGGAGCTGAGTGTCTATAACTCAGTGACAGGCACATTAGCTATTTGACCTTGAAACCATTACTTGACCTTCCTGGCTTCCCTTGGACCCAGCTGTAGGACAGAATGACCATGGAGCTTTATTCACAGGGCTACAATAGAGAAGCAATTAGTCAAGACAACAACAATAAAGTCCTTAAAAAGGTCTTAGCATGGCATGGTTGCTCAATCAAGCTTATATGCAAGATGTTGATTTCACGTGCTCCTTGGATGGCACAAAAAAATGGCACAAAAGGTTGGTAAAGCAATATTTCTAAGTATGTCTAATAGATTGTTTTAGGAAGACATTCATGTGACTGAGTAGAGAAGTCCTCAGTAATGAGGCATGTCTGTATATGTGTGTTGTTTTCAGCAATATGGTGTGTATATGTGTGTATATACATGAGTGTACGTTCATGAGTATATGTATACGTGAGTGTGCATGTACATGAGTATGTGTATGTATTGTTCTGTTTCTCTGGAGACCATCAATTATACAATCTGTTATTATTTATATGTGCCTATGTATTTATGCCTGAGTGTGCATGTACATGAATGTATGTATGTATTATTCTGTTTCTCTGGATACATCAATTATACAATCTGTTATGATTTATATATGCTATGTACATGAGTGTGTACATGTATTGTTCTGTTTCTCTGGATACATCAATTATACAATCTGTTATGACGAGACAAAATGTTACCTAATTCATCAAATATACAGTTGTGTCTGCTTCACCTGAAGCACTGGGTTGAGTCTCCTTCCATTCTGTGGCTTACTTTCCATAGTGGTTGAAAAGTGAATGCCATCTTCCTAATGGTTTTACACAGATACGTGCGGTTTGCAGAGCTGAGTTAATGTGGGGGGAGGCACTATAGTAGAGGGACCCTGTCCAGAAGAATTTCAAGTCTTGTTGTGTTTCACAACTAAGATGCCATCCACCTACAGCACCATGATGCTTCCCATGGGTCGAAATTGCCAGTAAAAATCATTCTTATTCTCCAGCTCTGAAAGGGTAAGGAATACCTTTCTCTCCTTAAGTCTGAATAAGCCTTGTAGAGTTAGAGGAAAACTCTTGTGCAACTTTATGAGTGGCTGTTATTGGAGGAAGGAGATTAAAAAAAAAATCAGATGTCCGTGGGTGTGGCTTACAATACACATATAGAACAGTGGTAGCTGAGGGATGTATGGTGTCAAGTGTGAGTGTTTTGCATGTTTCTGTGAAGCTTTGGTCAGCTGTATGCAATTCGGGGGCAGATGAAATAGGTTTATGCAAACGTGTATATATATATATATATATATATATACATATATATATATGTACACACACCCATTTTCAAAACAAGCATAGTAAAATTGATTGTAACTGGGCACATTTTCAAAACAAGCATAGTAAAATTGATTGTAACTGGGTTCAAAACTTATCCCAAAGGTACAAAATGGAAGAAGTGTATACTAACAGCCAGCATGGATCAAGGGATTGTCTGTGTCCCCTCGGTTGGCACAGTGCAAAAGCAGAATCCAGGTTTTGTGAATGGCCAGTTTGCATTAATAAAGTTAGAGAAAGCAGGAATAAAAACACAGCATGTCTCGGTGTAGGATTCAGATGAGACAGAATGTTACCTAATTCATCAAACACGGAACATCTTTTCTGGGCTCACTAAAGTCAGCTGTGTCCCTGGAGCAAATCCTGGTCTGAGGAGAACACTGGCCACAGAAAGCTTGTGTGATATCCTAGGTGGTAAATCAGTTGTTTCCAGTGTGAGGAGAGTATCTGGGTTGCTTCAGATGTGCCTGCTAAGAGAAGAACAGTGCAAGCTGCCCTGAGGCTATCAGGAAAGGCTGTTGACTCCTGGCCCAAGTCCAGCCAGGTCAACAAGGGACGGTCCCTAGACAAGACTGCTTCCCCGACTTCAGATGGGATATAACATGTCTGTGCTGATCCAGTCACCAGTTTCCAAAACTAAACTGTAAATAACAACACAGAAGAATTAATGGGCAGGGAAACATTTCATTGGTTGGAACACCATCCCATCCCTGTGAAGAATCACAAGGCCTGTCACATACTGCCACTTCAACTAAGCATATATTCTAAGTCTTCCAGTCCCCACCACCTCAGTGCCACCATGCAGGTGTGGTCCCTCCTTGGACTGTGCAGGGCTTCATCCATCCCATCTGCTCTTGTTGTTGGAGCACCTCGCTCTCTTCCACCATGGTTTCCATGGTGCAGATGTTGGGATGGATTCGTCTCAGCATCACGAAGACCTAGCATAGGGTTTACCCTTGGACAAAGATGTGTGCAAGAAGTCAACCTGGGCAGGACAAGAGTCCAAGGCCTCATATTTGCCCTGGAGTCTAGGCCATGCCCTAGAAGGAGGGGTTCAGATTGTTGACTGAAAGCATGGCCATTTAGTAAAGGTTAGTTTCCTTGTATCAGTTAATTAGATAAAAGTATTTCCAAATTATATGGTCAATGAAAAATAAAAATTATAAGGGCTCTTTAGTGACAGAGAAAAATAAATAGAGTATAATGCCAAAAAAAAGCACTGTCTATGGATACACCAACTCAGTATGAATCCATTATGTCAAAGAAATGGCCTCAGGTTTGCAATAGTTGCCTCTGGGTTCTGAGATTGGGGTGACTTTTGTTCTCATGTTTACACCTTTAGGTCATTTTCCAAATTATCTGAAATAACCCCATGTTACTGTAAACGCTGGGAACAAATCACTTCTAAGCGGACAAGTCATTTTGTCCAGTGTCTTGTTGGTGTGTTTATTCAGTTGGGGATAGAATAACTCTGGATCAAGGGAATCCAACTGTTGTTTTCTTTTCCTTGCCTAAGAGGGCCAAAGCTGCTTTCATGTGGGACTCTGGGAATTCTCACAGTGAGAGCCTGGTGCCTGCAGGAGAACATCTTTATTCCTGGGTTTCTATTACAGACCAGAGGAGTCCCAGAACACCTCTCCACTCCTCCCTCTAGCCTGGATTTGTTTGACTTTATTCTCTCTAATTGTGGGGGTTAGTCTTAAATGGTGCCTGGAGGGGGCACGCAATTAAAACACTCCAGCAGTGAGTGAGTCAGGAATGGCTTCCAGTGCACTCTGCAAGCCTGTGGAAAGCATTGATTTTGCACCCTTCTTTTCATTTTCTTGAAATAAATTTTATTTTTTTAAAGACCACCTCCATGATTACCTTTTATATACAGATATAATTAACATAAAATTCCAGGAGTCAGGAGTCAAAATCTGGCTCATGCCCTGTGAGATGACTATAATTCACCTTTTCAATTGATTAAAAGCAGAAGAATTTTGTTTTGTGACACAAGAGACTTACCTGAAATACAGAGTATAGTGTAAAATTTTATTGGAATATAACCAGGCTCATTCATTTGTATATGGTCCATGGCAGCATTTGCCCTGCATTGTATGGTCTCTATCTGTCTTAGAGACCACACTGCAGGCAAGCCTGAACTGCCCTCGTCCTGTGTGACTTGGTGTGGCACACACAGCTGATGTTATGAAATGTTTTCTATTTATTATTCTTGAGCTGGAAATGGGGTTATCTCATAGTTCACTGCCAATGATTTGTAAGTACCCATGACTTCTGCCATTCCTGGCACAGCCCAGGAGAGCTAGGCACCAAATTACTTCTCCGTCTCTATTTTAGTGGTGTAACCTGCTGGACACTGTCCTAGCTATAGGATGGCAGCAGTTCATGATCCCTCGATGGCTGTGTGGCATGCCATTCTTCGTCTTGCCCTCCTTCTGATGTGTACCTGAAAACGAAAGTATGCACAGTGGAAATATGAAACGTTAGGGTTTATTAGTAATAGAGAGCAGCATTGTCTGTCTGGAAAAATATATCTGGCCTCATTCATCGAAAGTCTGTTATTAGGGTGTTCGTTGAGTTAGGTGTTTGATTGGAGGATCAGTTCACTCAACAACACCAACTATATCTTGGCTAGTTTGCCAGGAAGCAGGATACAAACCCCAGCCCTAGATCCAAAGCAAAAGGCATTTTCTGTAAGGCCACCCTCCCTAATAATTTGTCCTTTACATACCCAACTTCATGAGACCGACATGTCAGTCATCCAGAACTACCTGTGTGTCCCAGGACTCGCGAGAAACTACCTCCCCTTTGATGTCACTGTTTCTCTTATGGAGGACTGAGAAATAACAGAAGCTGAACAGTGGACAAGCTCATGTAAACACACTGTGATAGTTCCTATTGTTCTGAAGCCACTAATTCGTCTTGGAAGAACAGAAGGACATAGGCTTGCAGGGTCAACTTTGCCCTAATCACAGCACCCAGGATGGCTGTGGGAAGAGTGAAAATGTTCCATTAGTCACTGGGCCTCTATTTATTCATTCTGTGAAACACCCAGGAGTTAAGAAATGCAGGCCAGAGCGTTCCTGTATACCTTGATGGTGCTGCTCAGCACCAACACGGTCAGCTCTGACCGTCACTGGCTACGCATGACCACTGATTAAAACGACGCTAATGTAGCAGCAGAGCCGTTAATCTGAAGCTTTCACCACTTCCAATTAGCTTTCACTTGAACAGCCACATGTCACTGGTGGCCACCTTCTTTCCAGCATGGCTCTAAGGGACGTTTGGATCCACCGGTTTAAATGTTTGTGTCACCATAACCAAGATATAATGTGTTCCAGAGAGATAACTGTTAAGCACATTTACAAATAACACGAGACACTATCACTAGGAAAATAAGGCTTAATTTTCTCCAATTATACTTCCTCTTCAGTAGGTTTTTTTTTTTCTTTTGAGAGGGCTTTCGTTCTAATACAGCTGTAAGCCCTAACTTTGGCTGAGTGTCCAAAATCTAAGCTCACACTATCCGTCTGGTATGATATGGTCTCTCCAAACAACAGACTAATCCATTCTATAGTGACATCGGAAATACTCAAATAGACACATTAAAAGCACTCCACATTCTTTCTTTAAAAGGGTATCAGGATCTTGATATGTGATAGGCATAATTATTCTAGGTACTGGGAATACAATTGGAACTGAGGGAACTTGAGGCAGACTGTGGGCTTCTCCATACACAGAGCATGTTAGGGTGTCTACACGCTAGTGAACTGAGCAGGAACATCCTAAGACAGTGGCACTTTATACCAAATAACTCCAAACCCCCACCCCACTCAGGTCTTAGCAAAAAGTCTCAGGAAAGCAAAGACATAATCATGCTGGTTGCCTAGAGTCCTAGCCAAGCCCTTTTATGAGTACAGGTATCTTGCTAAGTTTTCATGTGCCTTCTGCCTCTAACAGTCTCTCCATCTTCAAATGGGTTCTCTCTGTGTGTATGTGTCCCCAAGTTCCATTTTACATAAGGACCTAACTCCTGTTGGAGTAGATGACTACCTGACTCTACCATGACCTCACTGTCATTTAGCGCGTGATGTCTATAGTGAAAAGAACATAGAGCCGGAGGGAGAGTTCACAGTCAGGGGCTGGGGGATGCTTTCATCTATGTCTGGAGTAAAAGTAAGCATGGAAAGCCAGTACCAGAGTAGTCAAGCCTCTTCTTTGTCCAGACACAAGCAACCTCAATACCTCAGTGACAGCATTTTCCCATAAGCACCAGTCTCTGAGAGATGTCCAAGCATCTGTCATTGAAACACGGCATTGCCATCAGAGAGGCTCTCCCTTCAGAAAACAGCTAGCTGAGTTAACAAACCAGAGGGTGATGGGTGGGGACCTGGCTCAGTTGGTGAAGCAGTCACTGTGAAAGCAGGAGTGTGTTCAGGTCTCCAGAAGTGATGTAGAAAAGCAGTGTGGATGTGCACACCTACAGCTCTGATAGAGACATCGGAGTCAGAGCAAGGTGGGCTTTCGGGAGCTTGAGAGCCATCTAACTTGGTCTACATGATGAAGGAGACAATAGGAGACCCCGTCACTAACAGGGTGGAAGGTGGCTGAGGATTGACACCTGAAGGTGTCCTTTGACCTCCACATGACCCTGTACATGTGGTATGTGTAGATGAATGGCACATCGATACAACACACCAAAAATCACACGCACACACAAAATTCTTATCATCATCCAAGTAAGTTTACAGTGTTTTTTTCTGGGCAGCACTGAGAGCTCACTCAGACTGCATGCATGTAGCCCATACTTACGGCTTATCCAACAGCTGCAAGAATCCCACTGACATGAAGACAGATATTATCATGATTTTTAATGTAAAAGCTAAAAAGAGAGTCCTATTTGGATATCTCTTCTCCTCAAAATGGATGTCTATTTTGAAAATATTGCACTGGCAGCTTCGGCAGAAGCCATCTCTCGCCTGGAAAGGAAGAGCCGGGCCAACATATGCGCACGGATATCAATACAAGCCTGGAGTTATACATAAGCAGAGGGAGTTCTGACGGGAAGCCGGGCAGCATGCCACCGGAGGAGCTCCCTCACGGGGCGCTTCCCTTCGGAGTGTCTCCCCGGCTGAGCTCCCTGTATGCTGCAATGGGAGCAAAAGGCTTCTCTGGTCTATTCTGAGAGCAGCTTGCCGCTGGCAGATTCAGCTATTCCCCTGGTTCCGAATAGGGAGGTCCCCACAACACGGTCTTCTCTAAAATACAGAATGCAGCATTCTGGATTCTCTTTTATTGATCAATCAATAGATAGAAGATCAACGTGACAGATTCCACATTATAGTATTTGAGAGGCGAGAGCTCAGATTGTGTGTCCGCACCCCAGTGGGACTACACAGTCTACCTTTTGTTCTGTGTCACCTCCAGCCCCAGAAAGTGTTTGAAATCTAATAGCAAGAGAGAAAAGTTAAAAAGCAATATCGTTTTTTCATTAAGAAAAACAAAAGAAAACAACAGGAAGTCCCCCCCCCGCCCCATAAAAACTTGAAGCAAAGGTGAGACAGCTCCTCCTTGTAGAAGGTGACTGATGCCAGCAGGGTTAAGGAAGACAGAGGGAATTGGCAGTTGGCTGTATTTGGGCTCTTCTCAGCCTCATGGGATGGTTACTTGTTACACAGAGAGGAAACAGAGGCCAGGGTAGTTGACGATGTGATTAACTGGTCCCCTGTGCCTGCTGGGATGTGGCTAAGCAGAGCCCAAACCCTAGCAAAGGCACGTGCAAACCAATCTCAACAGCCTTTCCGCCTGACCATTTCTGGCTTTGTTGCTACTTCGCTTTGTTTTTCTTTTTAATGGTTCTCCAAAGAAAGCTGATAGCAGCCACCCAGCATGACACTTCTCAAGCTGTTTGCCCTTCTGGGCCTGCCTTCCTCACCCCTACTGGAAGCTTGTCTCCTGCTGGTCTTTGGAATCTGGCTGTGTGGGTGGGCAGAAGAGTCTTCTCCAGCTTAGCTGCCTTGCTGTATGCTTCTCATATTTTATTTGCATCCATATCCTGTGGGTGAGCTTGCAAATGTGTGAGTCTCCGTGGAAGCTAAAGATCAACCCCGACTGTCCTTCTCGGGGATGCATTCACCTTCTTTTCTGGGAGAGGGTCTCTTAGTGGGACCCTGAGGGTTGGCCTAGGTTGGCTGTTAGTTAATCTCCAGGGTCTGCCTTTCTCTGCTTCCCCATTCCTGGAATTGCAAGTATGAGTGAGCCACAGTGCCCTGCTTTTTATGAGAGCACAACAGACCAGATTCAGGGACTCATGCCTGCTTGCATGGCAAGCACTTTCCTAATTGGGCCACCCTCACCTCCTGCTGTATAGGTCTTTAATCACTCAAGGACAGTTAAGAGATGATCTCTTTCGATGTCCCACCCCTGAGCATCCAGCATCAGTTGGCCTAGATGTGTTGGACATCTCTCCATCCCTACATTCTTACAGGTGGGAAGATGGCCTAATGAAGCAGCAGAGACATTAGGTGGGAGGGACCTCTAACTTCAACCCCCCTTGTCAGGCTCTGTACGTACATTGTCTCCCCTTGGAGTTAGACTCCATCGTCCCCAAAGCTGACAGGCATGATTAAGTAAAGAGTCAGTGAATGCTTTAGGTAGTCTGGTCTTCTGTGAGCCCTGGCTGGTGCTGTCCCTGATCTATACCCATGTACAACATGCAAGGCTGAGATGCTCTTCCCTGAGACTCTGGGCATGTGAAGGGCAGATATCACCCAACACTCAGTTTCAATGTTCAGCCCCCACCACTCATAGATACTTTGGATATTTCCACAGGTGAGTGAATAGGCCTGCCAGTGATGGATAGATCCTGTAATAACTGCAGTGTGTGTGTGTGTGTGTGTGTGTGTGTGTGTGTGTGAGTGTGTGTGTGTGTGTGTGTGTGTTTGCACGCGCGCGCACGCGCTTGCAGTATTCAGGAGTGTGTACTTGTGCAGGTACACATACATGTGTGTGTGGAGTTCAGAGGTTGATGGTGAGAATCTTCCTGGATTGCTCCCCTTCTTAGAGAGGGTCTTTTGTTGACCCTGCGATCACTAATTAGGTGAGGCTGGCTGTGAGTCCCAGGAATTGTCTTGCCTCTGCCTCCCTAGTGTTGGGATTACAGGTGTGTGCCATAGCTCCTGGCCTTTTTGTTTGAGTTCTGATGGTCAAACTCAAGTCTTCATGCATGGCAGACACTAGCTGAGCCACCTCCCCAGGCTGCAATGCTTGATGTGACTAAGACATCTTGACTTTCACTTACTTTTTAATTTATAAGTTGTCATGAGAATTTAGCGGATGTGCTCTGAACAGCTGAGATCCTCTTCTCAGCTAAGTGCACATGAGTAGGTCAGCTGTGGTCCTCATTTTCCATTGTCCATGAGAGCTGGCTACAGTCATATCACAGTCTGTCCTGGCCTTTAGGAGCAGTGTTGGGGAGGAAGGAGAAAGGAGAATGGAGAGAGAAGAAATGGAGCAAGATCGACTTAGGAAGGAGCCAGGGATAAGACACCCCCTTTAAAGCTCTGCCCCAGTGATCCAGTTCTTCCAATGAAGCCCCACCTCCCCCAACCAGTATGATCTCAACCTTCTTGTTGCAGGGTGACTGCTTGTTGGTTTCCGGCTGCCTGGCTAGCTTAGTCCGAAAAAACCACACAGAAACTGTAATAATTAAAACACTGCTTGGCCTATTAGCTCTAACTTTTTATTGGCTAACTCCTACATCTTTATTTAACCTATTTCTATCAATCTGTATATCACCATGAGGTTGTGCCTACCAGAAAAATTTCAGCACGTCTACCTCCAGCTGCAGATCCATGGCATCCCTCTGACTCTGCTTTCTTCTTCCCAGAATTCAGTTCTGTCTTCTCTGCCTACCTAAGTTCTGCCTTATCAGGCCAAGGCAGTTTCTTTATTCATTAGCCAATACAAGAAACACACAAAGGGACCCCCACATCACCCACTGAGAGTGTCTGCATGACCCAATCATCTGTTAGTAATATGGTCAGCTGGGGACCAAGCTTCAACAGCCGAGCCTGTGAGGGATCCAAGCATAACACTGACCTTTGGGACAGCCATATCTGAGTTAGCCTGGAAGTAGCTCATGTCAATGCCATCATTCTTCTTTAACTTTGCTTGTGGCATGAGCCATGTCTCTGTCCTCTCTGGGTTTGCTTCTGTCTGCTCAAAGTGCCCACTGCAATACTCGCTTTGCCAAAACTTGCAACATCTCGCAGAAACATCAAAATCAATTTCTGAAGCGGATAAAAGCAACAAAATTTGCTATCCGATTCAGGTCCATTTTTCTATCAACTTATTCTGTAGTTATTGATCACATCACATGGTGGGGGGCAGGGGTGAGAATGCTCTCATCTCCTCAAGGACTGGCAGTTTCAGGAAAAAAGGCCAAACAAGATCCTCTGTGTGGACATGAACAAGAAGCTGTGCAAAGTCCTGTGCTTGATAATACCTTGAAGTAAAAACGGTATCATTTCATTGCCTCTCTGGTGCCATTTGCACAGCAGGATGGCTGGGTGGATTGTATTCTCTTTCCACTTGCAACAACAGAGACCCAGTGCTAGCACAAAGAAATCTTTTCCCACATCTTTAAGAGGCAGAGCCTAGATTTGAGCCAAAAATTTACTTTGCTGTTGCTTATACAGTGTCTATGTGTGCACAGGTGCGTTTGTGTGTAGGTGTGCATGCACATGTATGTGTATTCATATGAGGACCTCAGCTGCAGTTCCTCACATGGCGGCAACCATGTTTTATGAGACAGAATCTCCTACTGTCCTGGAACTCAGCTAGTAGCCTAGGTTAGCTGGACAGTAAGCCCCAGGGATCCACCTGGCTCTGCTTCCCCAGCCCTGATATCACAAGAATAGGCTAATTTTTTTTTTTTAAAAAAAAGCTTCTGAAAACAAAGGTTCTGGGAATGAATTCAGGCCCATAAGCTGACACAGCAAGCATTTACTAACTGAGCAATCTTCCCATCCCACTTTAAAAGAGTTTTTATTTTATTGTTGCCGTTGCTCCAAGTTCTTTTGCTTACCTTGTGTCTCAGACCATCTGCCTGTATTCTTTCCTCTCATGCTACTAAAAACAATAGAAGTGCCGCATTTCCAGGAACTCCTTGTGATGGTCTGTGAAATCATCTTCTATACTTTCCACTCCCTTCTCCAGCATTTTGGAACTGATGGAAATTTCTTCAAAAAATACACTTGGTTTGTTTGTGCCTTTTTGAGTATACAAATGACTTGCTACCAAAACATCTTGATTTTGGAGGCCTTTAAAGGTAGTGAAACCTAACATGGGGAGAACTAATATAGCATGATTAATGAAAACCCAGAGACGGATATTGGGGTTTAGCCTAATGACCAGAAAAGTAAAACAGCCAGCTACTAGTTCTTACCTCTACCTCAGTCCAAAATGGCTACCATACTTTCAGGAATCCACAGAATGAGACTGAGCTGTCTACTTCTGTCTTGTATTCCTCTCTAGTGCTGGGATTGTAGGTGTGCCCAGTTCCTGTGACAAACTAGTGTGGCTACTGAGATTAAAGGTGTGTGTCACCACTGCCTGGTCTGTAAGGCTGACCAGGGCAGCTGTTTTGGTCTCTGATATTCAAGCAAGCTTTATTTATTAAAATAAAAATGAAATATCACTACAAACCACAAAGTTGCCTAATTATTTGAAGCAGTGCAGTGTGTCCAACTCTATCTCCCAGGGAATCTCAGCTAAGATGCAACTGCTTAGCCCTGGCTAGCAGCCTTGGAAGGTGCAGACTGCTGGGCAAAACACTCAATTATGTAGAATGTGTGATTTCAAAAGTATGAGCTTGTTCTAGCTTTAATCCTGTTAAATAAGAACACCCTGACAGAGGAGTAACATACAGGAAAAGAGGGCTTATTTGGCTTACAATTGCTGGCCACACTCCATCATTGAGAAAAGTCAAAGCAGGAACTCAAGATAGGAACCTCAAGGCAAACTTGCTTGCATTTTACATAGAATTATCTCTGACCAAGGAAAATAATCACAGCCAAAGGAATATGGAGGAAATCATGGAGAGACAGGCTTGCTAGTTAGCAGGGAGAATTATGAATAGATAGTTTTCTTGTGCAGTCAGGACAACTTGCCCAGAGAATGGCACCACCCTCATTGGGCTAGGCCCTCCCACATCAATCAACAATTAAGATAATTGCTTTATTATGCCCATGGGCCAATATGATCTAGGTTAGTGTTTCTCAACCTGTGGGTTGCAATAATTGGAAAACACTTATTTCTGATGGCCTTAGGAACTGAAACACTGTTCAGTATCAAGATTACAGTCATGAAGTAGCAGTGAAAATAAATTATGGTTGGAATTTTCTAAAACCATCAGAAATATGTGTTTTCTGATGGTCACAACCCACAGGTTGAGAAACACTGATCTAGGCAATTCCTTAATTGAGATTCTTTTCCCAGATAATTCTTGATTGCTTCAATCTGACAGTTAGAGCTGACCAGGATAGAGGTATCAACTTTGAATGTGAAGGTCTTGTTGGTTCTGCCTAGCCTTAAGGTCCTCTCAAAAGCTAACTCTCATGTTGCACAGTTGACATCTTGGATGACAAAAGAAAAGAAGAGGATGTTATCATTATTAGGAAGCTACAAGATGGCAGGTATAGGTTACTAGTATTCATCTCATAAGTATGAGAAGATTGAGATATTAGGATATTAGAGTATTAGTGGAGGGAAAATTTGTTTGTTTTGCTCACAATTTCAGAGATGAGAGGGCAGAGGGCAGAGAACAAGAGCTCACACTGTGGTGGACAAGAAGACAGAGAGAAAGGAGATACAGGAAGTGACCAGAGAAAGAGAAAGCCCCCCAGAGGCCTACTTGACCCAACCATGCCTCTCTACTTACCTTTATCCATATCCCAATATAGATATAGTAAGGGACTAATGCACTCATTATGACAGAGCCCTCAGTACCTAGGTGTCTCTGGAAAACACTATAGACACACCCAGAGATGTGCTATGTAATCTGTACAGCATCCCAATACACAATCCATATAAGTTGAGTGTTGGGAGCTGCAGACCCCTGTCCCCTGGACTTTCTTTGCCTGCTAGAGTGAACTGAGCAAAACACCTGTGCCTGTAGCTGCTCTGAGCATGAGACCTTGATGGCAGGGGAGTGGGTCTGATGAGGCCTGCAGCTGAAAAGATCCTGAGAGCTGGGCATGGCTATCAGTTAAGGATCCCTATATAAGCTTCCCTGGAGCACAATAAACTTGGCATTCTTGTATCAAGAATGACCTGTGTCTCCTGCCTCTCTCTGTCTGTGTGTGCGTGTGTTTTTAAGTCTCCAGCTTAGTTCCCAGTTTGCATACCTTCCCATAGTACAGGTGCTACAGTTGAGAATTGAGAGCAGCCTTCATACCTATTGCTATAGAGTCTGTGTAGTGATCATAACAATAGATCATGGACAGCCAGCACTTTCCTTGCAAAGTATTTTCAAAACCATAGTGCCTACACTTATCTAGTCTAAGACACATATGGATACTTGTGAGATGTTTAAATGTGTAATGATAAAATAATTTTGTCAAGGTCAAGGGTTTAGTTGATATTAAATAGAAAGTGAAATCTGTGGCTTGATCAACTTAGCTCATGCTTTGGTCCAGTAATTAATGAAAGTCAGTAGTATTTGCTACCTTATTTGGAGAAAGGAAAGAAAAAAGGTGCTATGGAAACTCCTTCAGCCAATAGCATTTAAGATACCGGCCCACTTTGGGCATGGTCTCATGTACTGTAAATGCAGATGAAAAGCATGCATGGGCCTCTTGGCTGCTGGATTCTGTTCCAGTTCCCAGTGCATGCAAAGGACAGCGGATCACTATGCTTTCTGTGAATTTATCCCCAGATAAATAAACCTTTGTTATACTTCATTCTGGGGTATTGTGGAACGCTTTTTGTCATCAACAAATTGATACCCAATGTGGGGCCCTGCTTTCAAAAAATTTTATTTCTCCCCATACCTATTTTTGTCTCCATGGTACTTTTCATTGAATATATGCCTGTATGGATAATGTTTAAGTTTTTCACAAGGAACAATAAATTTTCCTGTAGTAATCATTGAAGTTTTCAGGAAGAAGATGGGGGCCCATAACAACAATTCCACCTGGTTAACAAGATGTCATTATGCTGACAGCACCTAGATCAGTTTGGGGTTACAAACTGCTCAAGAAGATTCCAACTTGGATAGCTGACATAGTGCACCTTTTTACAATGTTCTGGTCAGAACTTCAAATAAGAACTTCAGAGAAACCCTACCAACTACTCAGAGACTATCTGCAATTATAGCAGTCAATAATCTTAAAACTTAGTAATCATTTTAGTTTTAACAGGATCCCATATAAATAACATTGTCCCCATGACAGCTGGAAGTAATTCTAGAAAAGTACATCCTCTCTCCCAACAAAGGTTGTCCTCAGGGCTAGTGATATTATTACAAGTTGGTTTTAACTGGTATAGGGTTGGGGTGGAAATGAAGTAGGCACAGGGCTCTCTCTTGAAAAAAAAAGGGAATGAATGGGATGGGATAAGTAGATTAGTGTGAGCTTACTCACACTAATAATAATAATGAGTACTAATGAGATTACTTGTGAGCTATTATTTATACACAATTTACATTGGTATAGATTCTTGTATATTGATGCAAATTCAAATTATATTTGTTATATTGAATATGCTCCTATTTCTGTTTACAATATTTATGTACCTATGTAAAGTTATTTTGCATGCCTATTTCTACCTCTGCTTAAGATATTTTGTATATTGATACAATTTCAGGATCATATTGCACTATACATTTCGACCTCTGATCAAAATACTTACATATTGTTTATATTTTGAGGTCATTTTTCTCATTTGCTGTACATTTGTTTAGAGATTGTTTAATTTTTAATATGAAGCCTTAGCCTTTAAGTTATATAGGTATTAAGAATTACAGTTCAATAGTTAACCATGTTTGTCATATTTAGACTAATCAGGTTCTTTAGATGCACAAAGATTGTATTCCACATAGATGAGTAATCTTCAAATACTTCAAAGAACTATAGAATATGGTGTTTAAATAACTAAGAATTCTGTTCACGTAAGATGTGTTTGCTCCTGGCAGCACCAATCTATTCC
Organism: Dicrostonyx torquatus; assembly: GCA_028555095.1. NCBI lineage: Eukaryota > Metazoa > Chordata > Mammalia > Rodentia > Cricetidae > Dicrostonyx > Dicrostonyx torquatus. The sequence continues at coordinate 3,533,088 of JAQHUG010000018.1, read as the reverse complement.
TGAGAGAATGTTGTACACTGAAGACACTCCACTTGGAGCATGTTTTCTTTTTGACAAAAACTGGTCTTTGGGCAGAGACCTGCCCCTTCCTCAACCACTGACAAAATGAATGGTGTCCAGACTGGACAAGCAGGATATAAGCAAAGACTGCCAAACTTTGCCAAGACATGATAAGATGGTGTTTCAAATTTTCCTGCCTCTGAAATGCTCTTTCAGTTACTCTAGGCCTCAGCTAAAGTTATTTGCCCTAATGTTAGAAATGAGACTTTGAGTGATTGCCCAGGAGCCTGTTGTCTCTGTCATTGCTTACACCTTTTTAAAGTTGCTTGATTGTACTTCCTGTTTACTCAAGTAATATTATTTCCCTTCTCAGGTCTTTGATGGGGTTGAAGACTAGATAATCATAGTTACTTTCCTCTCATGACTTAGCCAAGCCATTTTTAATATAAGACTTAGACTGTTTAGGATAGAATAATTATTGAAACATTTAGCATATGTTTCTTGTTTGATATTGCACATGCTGATTTTAATTCTATTTTTTATGTATGCCTTTGCCTCTTCTTTTCCCTGGACAATACTTGACATTTGTTCTTATTGTATACAGTTTTGTATTAGGCTTAGAACTCTCTTATTTAGACAAAAGGGGAAGGTGCTGTGGAAACTCCTTCAGCCAATAGCCTTTAAGATGTTGGCTCATTTGGGTATGGTATCATGTACTATAAATGCAGATGAAATATGTGTGTGGGTGAAGCATGATTAATTAAAAACTCAGAGAGAGAAATTGGGGTTCAACCTGAAGATCTGAAAAACAAAACAGCCAGCTACTGGCTCTTACCTTGACTTCAGTCTGAAATGGTGATCCTGCCTCTTGGAATCTCAGAAATGAGACTGTGTGTTGAGAGCTGTTTCCTCCCACTTTATAATCCTCTCTAGGGCTGGGATTAAAGGTGTGCACCACCATGATTAAGGGCATGCACTGCTTGGTTTCTATGGCAACTAGTATGGCTGGTGGGATTAAAGGTGTGTGTTACCATAACCTGTAAGGCTGACCAGTGACACTATTTTAGTCTCATATCTTCAGGCAGTCTTTATTTATTAAAAATACAACTGCAATGCCACTACACATGGGTCTCTTGGCTGCAGGAGTTGGTTCCAGTTCCCAGCTTACACAAGGGACAGCAGATTGCTACCCTTTCTGTGAGTTTATCCCTAAATAAATAAACCATTGTTATATATACTCCATTCCCTGGTTTTGTGGAACTCTTTTGTATGCCAACAGGAAGGGGGACAGGAAGGCAAGGAAGTAAGGGAGGGTTGAAGAGAAGAAGGAAATAGGAGAAGGCAGCATAAGAGAAAGGAAGCTCCAGTGATGACTAACTGGGGGATAACTGGAGTAGAGATATGATGTGGTCTGAAGCCAGTGTTGGCTCTTCTCCAAACTGACTAGTTTTACAGAGACTTCAGAAAATACCCCCAAAATAAGGATTTCAAGGCATAGACCAAGATTTCCTTAATAACAGGGATATGAACAGAGAAATTAGGACCTAAGACTGATCTCATTGGTCAGCTGAGAGGGAATGAAGGAGGGAAGGATACAGGGAATGAAGAATGAAGGGTGGGAGAGAGATCCAAATGTATAATGTGCAAAGACTTAACTAACAGAATATTAAGAAATTGCATCATGTGGTGAGTCCCAGGAATCATTTACCCAATCCACATGAAGGATGAAAGGGGAGCCCAAGTAGGGCTCTAAGGGGAGTCTAGCTCCCAAGGTTTAAACCAAGAACCTATATCATGCATGGGGGTGTGGCTTAACTTCCCCTCAGCTCCACTTCTCAATAGTTTTTGCTGAGGTTCCCACTCAGCTCTGTAAAGCTCTTGATGGGAAGAAGGCAAGAATGGGAGGACTTTGGTTCAGGAGACTTAGGTTCTATCCTTGTCTTGCCTCTAGCCCATATTTAACACGTGGTTTTGAGAAGAGCCTTTCTCTCCTCCCAGTCTTCTTAAATTAGTTGATTTGGAGAAACTGCTGTACAGAAAATATTATTATGGCTTGTTGTCTTAGGCTTACAGTTTGTAGTCAGAGAAGAGTGTAGTACAAGAAACACAACTTTAAAAAACAAATAAAGCATCTATTGAAACATAATGTTAATACATATTTCTGGCGGAATCCTTGAAAAACAGGAAAATGTGAGGGAGGGCAAAGATAGGCTATCATTCAGAGACAATCACTGTTCATGTTTTCATGAGTTTTCTTCCGATAGTACTGATGTGTGCATACCTATTAACACAGTGGGAAATATGTTGTGTACAATTTTCAGTTTCCTTTAAATTACTTATTAATTTAAATAATACTCTATACCATTAAACAGTCTTTGGAAAAGACTGAGTTTAGTAGAATCATAAAATTCTTATACATGGATTAACTATGACCAAAAGAACATTTTCCTGGTCGAGATTCTCCACACATACACACCCCCAGGAAGCAAAATGTCTTTTTAAATGATGCTCAAGTAACTTGCTAAGTACATACAGGGAAAAGAGATCTTGACTTTTACCTCTGCTCACGTGTGTAAGTACTAATTCAAGATGAGTCATGGTCCAAGCTACAAGAAGCAAAGTATAACATTGCTTTTCTATTTATACTAGGTTTTGGGTTAACATGCAATGGAATTGATTTCATCCTGGCATCTTCATGCACATGTCATTTTTATTCTTATCTCCTCTCCCCTCTCCTATGGCCATGTTCCCTTCCTCCCGTTTTAGTTCCCATTCTTAACCCAGTAAGTTCCCTAGCTAATCTCTTATTTCATGGATTCTCCCTAGTTTTCACTTCCTGTCAGCCTTCTGTCTCATGATCCTCCTTACCCCCCACACACATGTAGACACACACATGTATGTAAACACACATGCAAGCATGCATAAGTGCACTCCCTTCAGCCTTCCCTCTTGTTCTTTCTTTACCCACAAACACATATAAGTACACATACATACAGGTGTAAATACACATACACACATGTATGCACATGCATACTCATATATAAACATACACATGTGAACACACATATACATATACACACATACATACACTCATATAAACATTCTCACATACATATACACATAAACACACTCACATACATAAAACATAAATATGAGTGTATACAAACATGCAATCTTAAAATTCGATTTCACACTTGAGAGAAAACATGTATTTGCCTAGTCCTGATCTTTTCTATTATTTTTAAACAGCTATTGTCTTAAAAATGAGAACTGCCAGAAGGCATTGCAAAAATCACTTTGACAGTCAAATTTTAGGCCTGTCTTTTTAGAGGAGTCACTTTAAAGTGGACATCTGTGTCCTGAAGGAACATGTGTGTTCCAGAAGAGTGTAACAGGATGCAACTGGGGAAGCTGAGTATCTCCCCAAAATTGGCAAAATTGAAAAAAAGAAAGCCAAGGTTGGAGTCACACCTCAAGTGCATGAGATCCATTAATTAGCTGCAGGGAGTTTGCAGTCTACAGCTGCAGCATCTCTGGTTCTCTCTCTTCGCCCTGACCCATTTCCATCCTTTGGAAATTCAAGTCCCTGTATGTACCCCATTTTTACTGGTCCTTGACATGATCATCAGCACTTCTCCCCTCTCCAAGTATCTCTCAGGTACCACTCAGAGTGGACTGCCTTACCGTGGCCATTCTTATTTCTCAGAGACAACAGCTGTAATTTTGAGCCATGGACTAACACGCTCCATTTACACCTCACCTGGACTAATGTTGCGTTTTCCTGTGTGAAAAGAAAATAAATAACCATGCATAACACACACACATACACTGTTGGGGTCCAGTAGGAGCTGGATTATACAACATGCACACACACACACACACACACACACACACATAGAGGAGAGAGAGAGGTAGACTGATAATCTATCATCCTTCTCTTCACCTTGGCTCCTATGCTGATGTAGAAATAACTAGATGATATTAGATGTTATTAGACCCAAACAGAGCATGCTGATGGGGAAAGTGACAGAATACTGAGGTGGCCAAACAGGAGGATCCCTGAGGCTTGGTGCCTGCCAGCTTAGTCCCAGGTTTTCTTAAGGATAAAAGGAAGAGAGTGATAAATTGGAACACCTGATCTCCTTTTTTGGCCTCTGCACTTATGCTTTCATTCACACATGTGCATGTATTTCATACATATACACATACATACATACATCACACATATATGCTACACACACATACAAAGCATGTATGCTACACATACCTATGCATATATAAATATACACCACACACAGGACATACAATACACACACACATATATTATGTATGCATACAGAGCATATATACCACACACAGCAACACACATGTGCATACACTTCCCACAATACATACATACATACAAACACACATATATACTACACATATATAGTATACACACAATCAGGGCATGTATACTATAAATACATATACATATGCACATATACTTCACACACATACAAACTTTCACATATTCACACAAAATAATACACACACATACAGAGCATATCTACTGTATACACACATGCACATAGATGTCATACATATATACACACACATATAAACCACACAATATAGTACATACATATACAGAGAATACATATATTACACACTACACAAAGGCATATACATTTAATGTATACATGCACACATATATCTCACTCAGTATACACACATACAGAGCATATATACTATATACACACACATGTATAAGCATGTACACACATACACCACACACATATATTCACACATACAGAGCCTATATACTACCCACTTGAACATACCTGTCCAAACTTACAAATAGTTTTTTTTTAAAGATGGTATTTTTAGAAATAACAAAATCAACAATTCTAAGGTATAATGTTTTGATGTCTGTGGCTTTAAAACCACACAGGAGGAAGAACTGAAAAATAATGCACATACCCACCCAGATTAACATAATTCTGAAAGTGCTCCGTCATGTTCCACAGTGTGGACTTACATAGACTTTCTTAAGTTGCTGTATGGTAGAAGCTTCGAGAATCACCAGATCTAATTCTAACAGCAAATCTTATTAAAATGCCCATTCCACAGTTGGGAAAAATGAAAACAAGCTTAGGAGGCTTACATGAATTGCTTGAGGTTACAGACTACCTCGCTGTGGGCACCCTGCCCCGAACGTGGGAGCTGCAGAGGGAGACTGCCTCTGGCACAGAGCACATACTAAATAAATATTTGCTGGAAAATAAAGCAGGAGTAGTTGACTCCAAAGCCCTCATTATTCCCATGATGTCATCTGTCCTCCTTAAAATGCCCTTTTGAGTGACTGGGTGAAGTAACAGGGCTCTTTGCTTCCACCAGGGAGAAGGACTAGGGAGATGAATTTGCTACCTCTGCCCTAACAGACGGCCTCACCCCTGTGCACACACAGACAGCACTAAAGGAGACTCTGAGTATTAACATTTCATTTTCAAGAGAGAAATAGAACATGAGGTTAGGTGGGAAAAGTGAGGAGTGTAAGGGATGGGGAGTAGATGTGATGAGAACATATGTGAGTATCAAATAATTTTCTTTTTGTTTTTTCAAGATAGGGTTTCTCTGTTTAACAGTTTTAGCTGTCCTGAAACTTGTTTTGTACATCATACTGGCCTTGAACTCACAGAGATCTGACTGCCTTTGCCTCTTGAGAGCTGAGATTAAAGGCACGCACCACTGCCCGGCCAAATATAATATTTCAAAAAATATATTAGTTACTTTTCTGTTTTTGTTATAAAGTACCATGATGAAAAGCAATTTAAAGATGAAAGCATTTGTTTTTGTGAACTGTTCTGGAGAGAGGAAAGTCCGTTAGGACATACAGGCAAGCATCGCAGCAGGAGCAGAAATCTGAACAAGACATCTGCACCATGAACGCAGGAGGGAGGCAGAACCAAAAGTGAGGCTAAGCCATAAATTCTCAAAGCCCATTTCCGGTGACATACTTCCTCCAGCAAGATTCCATACCTCAAAAGTTTCATAATGTCCCCACACAGCACCAACAACCAGGAACAGGCGTTCAAATGCATGATCCCATGTATTTTGAGGCCGTGTTTCATTGGTAACATCTAACTGCGTCAAATATTGTGTGGCTCAGTTCATTAATGAAATTAGTCTTAGGTTTGAGATCGGGAAGCCATGTGGTTATGTTTTCATGACTTTGATGTATTTGAAGTGATATAGTTTGTAGGAAACCTATTGGTCTTGAAGACCGAATCAACGAGGTTAGAATTCTGACCCTAGAAACTACTCTAAATTAGACTTGCCTCAGAGGCTCATGAGAAAACAAGAGCTTCTGCATGCAATATATTTATCAAAGATTTCGACATCCCTAGGTATGCAGTAGATAGATAAAATCTATCGTTATTTTGGAAGAAGAAACACAATGGCAAGTATGGATCTTTGCACAGCATTTTAGGCTGGTGTATGACCATTGTTGGCAGTAAAATGAGTTGTATTTTGTTGTAAATTATGGGGGAAAGGTGCGTGTTGTGTTCCCCAGCCGCCTGGCTCCCAAGCCCCCAGCTGCTGGCCCGCTCAGCCACTGGTTGCCTGCACCCGAAATAACCACGTGAGGACAGTATTCATTTAAACTCTGCCTGGCTTATTATCACTAGCCTTTTCCCGGCTAGCCCTCACCTCATAAACTAACCTATTATAAAAGTCTATATGTCACCACGAGGTGGGTGACTTACCGGACGGATTTACCGTACTTCCTTCTGCGGCGGGGGCCTCATGGCGTCTGGCTTACTTTCCTTCTTCTCCTCAGAACTTCCATTCTGTCTACTCCGCCCACCTAAGGGCTGACCTATCTTATAAGCCAGGCAGCTCTTTATTCAACCAATAAGAGAAATACAAAATACAGGAGAACACTCCCACATCAGTATTTCATATGAAGTAAGTAGATGAAACCTAGAGAAACCTTAATTCAGGAGCAGAGCAGGGACTTTTGTACAGCTGTGTTCCAGGAGAGTGGCTCTTAATTACAGTAACTGCTAATGCAGTGTGATACCTTCCCAGTTTAAAGCAGCAGCTCCTGTCCAAGGCTTGGGAGAAGGGGGGTGGGGCGGATGAAGGATCATCAGCCACAGCATCTATAATGTGGAGGGGGAAATGTCCTTTCTGTCATCCCCTTGCCCAGGTGTTGGGTTCCATGGGGTATCCACATGTATTCTCGAAACTGACTTTGAAATACTGAAAGCAAAGTGTTCTGATGTTGCCCACAGCCTGTTAGAGCTGAAGAGACCCCAGGGACAACCTGGACATGAGCTTGCTTATTAATGGATGCAAGCAGTAAATTTAACTCCAGAGCACAGCATTTTAGCACCTACCATGAGCCAGGTGTTAGACGAACCAGTTTCCAGTTCTAACCACTGTAACTTGAGGGGCCTGCTTGTTGGGGTTTCTGTCCCGCCCAGTACCCCACAGCTGGCAAGCCCCAAAGAAAATCACACAGAGAGTCTACATTAGGTTATACACTGATTGGCCCATTAGCTCAGTCTTCCTACCAGCTCCCCTAACTTATATTAACCCATTGTCAGCCACATGGCCAGTACCTTTTCTCAGCTGGGACAGGGACACATGCTGTTACATGTTGCCTCCTTGGAGATCTGCGCAGGAATCCCAGGGAAGCTTCCTGCTTCCCAGACTTTCTCCTCGCCCTGCCTCTACTTCCTGTCTGGTTGACCCGCCTATACTTCCTACCTGGCCAATCAGCATTTATTTAAAACATGATTAACAGAAACAGACAAGTCTCCTGCACCAAACCGCCAGCTCCTCTGCTACCCATCAACAGAGGCTTCCATGGTTACCGTCCTCTCTGACAACTGCATGCAGAGAAGGGAGGCTGACCTCATCCTCCACCCTGGTGTGTTCCTCATGCCAGACCATGGGGCAACTGGCACGTGCCCTGCACACAGTGTAATAAGTGGACAAGTGGCCCTACGAGCAGGAAGGGAGAGCAGCTGGCTGAGGAGATCCCTAGTCTAGACCTGTCACTTGAGGACTGTGACTTGGGTGAACACTTCAGCATGTCAAAAAGTAATAGGGCCCACTCTGTCCCAGTGGGCAGGAAAGAAAGATTATTTGGACTTGGAGAGAAGGCATGGACTATTTGTTGCTCCTGGTTGCTGCAATTTCATTCATCTCAAAGTTATAGAGCTCTCACTGACCCATCCCATGGCTTCTGCTCTTTAGGATATTCACAGGTATGCACCAAACCCCTTTTTATTCTTCAAAATATTTTCCCCTCGAAACAGCAACACAAAAGTTTGATCTCATGATGGAGGTGATGTGGTATTGCAAGAAGCTTTCTCTTGCAGGAGCCACCACGTTCTTCAGGCAGCAGCCCGACTCTTCACGTTCCTTTGCATCCATCTGATCGGGACCCGCACTAGCTCTCTCCAAATGCTCTCTATTCTCCTTCCGTGTCATTGACTTCCTTAAGAGCAATGATGATTCGGGAGATGTCAGCCTCAAGTTCCAGGCTGTGAGAGGCCTGGGAAAACCAGCAACAGACGGGCAGCCTGATTTAGGACTGCTCTGTGCTAAGCCACACTATCCAGGTCTTACTAAAGGAAGTCCCCAGCTGCTGGGTGTGCCTGGATATCAGAAGCACATTGCCTTCACAATGCTCACTCTTTTGGCTTTTGGGGGATTCTGAGCCCAGCTTTTTAACAGCGTTTGAAATGTGGGTGCCATATTCCTTGATCCTTTTCCATCCCTCTGCAAACTGCCTCTGGATTGTGCCTTATTATTCCTATGACATGACAAGAAGACCCTCTAAAACATTGCATAGTGCGTGAAAGATAAGGGAAGATGTAAGAAGGCTGAACTTAGGTTTATAGTGTGGCTTTTTTAACAGGGTCACAAAAAGGAACATGGCATGTTGGTTTTGGAACAAGGAGTTCTAATTTGCACATACCCGTTTTCTTTGCTACCTCCCTGCCTGCCCCCTACAGAGCCCAAGGGCTCCTCCTAACCTCACTTCAAGAGGCCTGTCTCAGCCCTGAGCCCTCAGGGAAGAGGAGACTAGTCTGTCTGAGCTAGGCCTCTAAAAGCTAAACAGCTAGCTTCTGTCTCTAGGTTTAACAAGGAAAGCCCCAAGTCAGGAAGGCTGGTGCCAAGGTTTTATGGAGGCCTTGGGCCAAAGGGCCTCACCAGGAATTCAGCTAGCCCTGCCTCTCTCCCCTGAGGTCTGCAAAACGGCAAAAGGCTCTGGTAAAACTAGAGAACAATTTCCCAGGCAGGAGACTGGGAGCTTTTAACGAGCCAAGTGAGCCAGCCTGGTCCTCTCCTGGTCCTGTGGCCCTGCTAATTAGATCACTGGCGTAAGGAGACTTTTGATAGATACAAGACGAAGCAGAGTATGGTGGCTCAAAGGGCCAGCCCTGCTGGATTGAACAGGTAGTGAAAAGACTGATTCCTTCTGGGGTTGGAGGTTTTCTGGAAAGTCCTTCATTTCTTTTCACCCTCTTCCCCTTCTTACCTACATGGAGCCATGCTTCTGATCACACTCAGGACACAGCTTTTAATTATTTAGAGACAAGACCAGACATACAAAGCTTGCAAATGTTACTGAGGCAGAATAGAATATAGTCTCCATTATGTAATGTAACCTGTTGCTTAGTCTTGCCTTTTTCTTTCTTTCTTTCTTTCTTTCTTTCTTTCTTTCTTTCTTTCTTTCTTTCTTTCTTTCTTTGTATTTTAATAAATAAATCTTGCCTAAAGATGAGAGGCAAAGTTAAAGCCACTAGAGGTCAGGTAATGGTGACACACACCTTTAATCCTAGGATTTGGGAAACTGAGGCAGATGGATCTCTGTGAATTCAAGGTTACCCTGGGCTACACAAGATCAATTCAGAAACAAATCCAGGCCCTTTAATCCCAGTACTAGGGAGTCATACACTTTTAATCCCAGCGCTAGAGGGAAAGTAAAATGTGAGGAGAGAGAGGCATAGTCTGCTTAGTCTGCGGTCACCCAGCCTTGGTAGAGGGAAGATTTCTCTAGTGGCTTGGCTGCCTTGATTTTCTGGTTTTGGGGCTGAACCCCAATATCTGTATCTGGGTTTCTATTATTTGTGCTCCAGGGAAATCTGTCACTTTCTGTCTGTGGTTGTCAGGTTCTGAGACTCATGCCATTGATGCTCAACATCTCTTGCCTTTCCTTCAAGCTGACTATATCTCCACCCTAGTCACAGATTCCCCGTGGCAGAGAATCCTTCCCTCTTGTTCTTAGACAGGCTTGGGTGACATGAGATGATGAATCAGTTAGAAGATTAAGTACCATTGGCTTTGTATGGGATCAAAGGCTTTAAGAGCCATCGCTTGCCCCTAACTCGCCTTTCGACTTCTGCTGTGACCATAATGTGTTCCAGATGTGGGCTCTGTTTTGGTCCAAATCCCAGAATGAGGAAGACACATGGAACCAAGTGAGACTGCTATGGCCAGCACTCACTGAAAACAGTTGCTCTCAACTGTGACAGAAGCATGAACTTGTGCTGTTGATGAGGTGTTTGTTATGACCATCAGGGCAAGCTGTGACACACATCCATACAGCTGCCTTTTCCACTCTGTCCCCAGTGTTAATTCTGCCAGTCTTCCCCCATCTCACCTCCATTTTACTTTTTATCCGGATGTGTTCTGATTCTTCTCACAACTTTCAATGCTTAACTCAGATAGAGGTTTTGGGGGGTATCTCCCACCAGGCCCTTTGGTTCTGCCCATTGATGGCATTCCCAGTCATCATCACCATATTCACCAGCAGCCTCTGAACAAGTCTCCCCAGGCAGATTTTAGGGAGATGCATCACTCACTCTTCTCCATAGCATCTAACTATGGGCTAGCAGGGAAGAGTCCTTAACAGCGAGACATCTCCAAGTCACAGAAACAAATCTGTGTTATCTATGCCCCAGGAGATAGTCAGCTCAGATTCATGCTGGCCTCAAAGCAGCTCTCTGTATGGACAGAGCAAATCATCTGGACCTGGCTCCACCCCAGAGGCTCCACAGCAGACATATCAATGCGGAGGAGGATAGCTCCATGAGAAGCTCCCCAACAGGCACAAGGGATGCTGACCAGCAACTGCCTGGTCCTTCTCTGTCTCCAGTGCTCTCCCATCATCTCCAGTGCAGAAACACTGCCCGACAGAAGGTCAGACACTCTTCTCCTGGCAAAGAAGAATCAGGGATTGACTGGCAGCAATCAAAATCCACGGGTCACCTCGGTCTTAGATCACACACATCTGCAGTTAATCATCGCAATGAAAAGACAAAGTGGAGGAAAATGGCACACTCTCAACTGCACCAGAGGAGGTTAAAAGATGTTCTGTGCAGCACCAAGCACACACTCGGCAGGTACTGTCCAAGATTTGAATTGGACTTATATTTGGTAATAATAACACAGCCAACTAGATTATGACATTCAAAATGAATGATAACTGGATGGGAATTCACATGAAAATGATTCATGAACTTTCACTTTGCCTGTTACCAGGCTAGACAGTGAAAAAAAAAAAAAGACACCAGGGTTCCCAGTTTTGAGTGGCTCAGAGTGTCAGAGTGACCAAGATTCAAGCATTTCTCGGCATGGAAGGGCAGAGACAGAATGACCAATTCCCAACAGAATGATCAATTCCCACTTCTCCATCCAGGAGCGACAGCCAACATACACACACAGGTAAACATCCTTCTACACATAACACATACATGTATATACACACATATACACTTACACACATAACACACATGTACACACGTATACATATATGCATATATGCATCCATCCAGGAGCGACAGCCAACATACACACACAGGTAAACATCCTTCTACACATAACACATACATGTATATACACACATATACACTTACACACATAACACACATGTACACACGTATACATATATGCATATATGCATATATGCATAAGCACATCACATGTACACACACATCACACACATTTACACAAACATGCATACGCATAAACACACATGCACAGAAACACCCACACAGATTCAGTTGGGTTGTGGGAATGCACAGACTATTTTTCATAGAAGTGTATCTATGAACAAATGAATTTCTCAGGATATGAACAGATGATGTCAGAGAAATATTTGGTGGGGAACACTTGATTCGATGTCACTGGTTCAGAAGAGAACATTCAGTGACCTCTTCCAAGTTCATAGACCCTGTTCATGTAAAATTTTTCTAGGACTCAAAAATCAGAGGGCAAATATGGCTTCTGTGTATCAAGATGGAGCAATAACTTCCTAGTTATTTGTGGGTTAGTGACTGGACTGAAGAGAACAACTTTCCAATCAAGGTTCATAGGTTCTCAAAGGAGTGATTGACAGTACTTGTGAATGTAGGTGGGAGTAATTTTTTCTTTTTTTGCCAATGGTGTGCGATTGTACAGATACCTGAGGTCCAGTTTCCCAGCT
>JAQHUG010000018.1:3502353-3518691 GCA_028555095.1 Dicrostonyx torquatus | reverse complement strand
TCAGTGTCCAGCATCTACAGGGGGTGGCACAGAACCGCCTTCAACTCCAGCTCTAGGGAATCTGATATGTTCTTGCAGCCTTCTCTGATACCTACACTCATGCACATATTCATATACATTCATACGCATAACTAAAAATAAAATGAATGTGTGTTTAAAAAAGGAGTTAGCTTATTGTAATTTTAACCTATTATATTAAAGTATATAACACTATATCATATACATCAACATAAATATGATGACTGGTATAGAATGTATATGCAATGTGTATATACTATGTGTATTATAGATATATATTCTAATAATATATAATGATATTACTATAACATTTTAAAGCTGTATGGTTTTCCTTTGTGTGTTTGGTCTTCCCATTTAAATGCTGCATTGTGTTTTCATGTCCTACAAAAATCACTCCTCTGAGAAGTTCAGTGGTTTTGCTAGGCTGCTGGAGAGCATTAGCTATCACCTGGCACTGGGCAATTAATAAATACTTATAGAGCACTCAGGAGGAGAGTCCTTCTGTTTAGAATTTAAGGTGTCATTCCATGAATCTCCTGCCGTGAGTTCTAGGAAAATGCCTGCCATCTTTCATGGCCTCTGTGCCATCCTCCATAGACCATCCCTCTTGCTGATCAGCAGCCCTTGCTTCCGGAGGTTGCTCTGGTGGACTTCCTGCCTCCCTGTGTGAAGAATCTCTCCATGAGCTGAATCCGCCTGCATTTTCTAGGTCTCAACCTGTGCTTTTCCTTCCTGTGTTTGCATGACAGTTGTGCTGCTCTTGGAATATAGTCTGCTTGTCTTCTACTGTGAGTTAGAATCAGCCATCTTGAACCTGTCTGTTTTATTCAGTGTGATTTACTTATAGGCCACAAATCTTCTAACATACCCCAAATACGCCATTAATTTTCAAAAGAGAACAGCTGCGTGTTTTACATCTTTATATCACGTACCAGGCTAATGTTAGGAATACTGAATTATTTGCATTTTGGTCCAAAGGACTAAGCTGTTTTAACCAGTCGTCTCATCAGGGTATAGAAGTGGAGACTGGAGATCTCTTGCATATCCGCTAAATAGGCAAACAAAGACCTGAAGAGGAGTAGTCATGGGTGTGTGGGACAATGGGTGAAGAAGGTTGGCATTGTGGGCCATGAGGAAGAGAGCTGGTAATAGGATGGACATCGGAGAGAAATGCTGCCTGCAGAAATTAAGATAAATGTCGACCGAGCAACAGATACACTCTGTGTGTGACAGAGCGTGGCTAACATTACCAGAACAGGGCTGTTGCTGACAGACGGTAGAAGCAGGAAAGGGGGGGACCAAGGTATTGTGAAAATGGGAATCTGTGAGTAAGCAGTCAGCTTACATCAGTTCACACACACACATATGTTGATGAGTTAAGAACTAAACGGTGTGGTGAACGCGTGCTTCTGTCTTTGTTTTACCTGCCTAAAAAGTGATGGCCCATATCCAAAAAGTCAAACAGAAACCAGCCTGGGAAGCATGGAATGGTTTGCACCCCTCCCCCAGTCACTTACCAACTGGGGCCCTTGGTGCCTCTCTGAACATGGAGTGGTTCTCTGTTTTCACACTTTAGAGAATCTGTCTCGTGAACTTAAAATCTTCTTTGTACCGTTTGTACGTATTATTAACTTTCTTCCCCATGGACTGCATTTGGGGAACAATGCCCATCTTGGTATATTCCCTGTTTGCTACATGACACTAGATAAGCAGAAAATAGACTGTGAATATTTGTTGATGGGTTAAAAATAAGCAAGTTGCAATAGACTCATTAGTAGAACTCATTCTTCTTCATCAAGATGGTCCTGATAAAGAGTCCCCTTCTTTGTCTTCTCTGTGTCTCTGTCTGTCTGTCTGTCTGTCTGTCTGTCTGTCTGTCTCTCTCTCTCTCTCTCTCTCACACACACACACACACACACAAAACCAGCAGCACAAGAATCTGGGGGAGGTGTTGGTGGGCATTTCACATCACAAGACTCACTCTAGACACACCCAGAAATTCATAGTCCATATTTTCCTCTCTCAGGCGACCACATCCCAAGCAGGACTCCTTGAAGCTATCTCTGTCTGAAGGCCGCCTCTTTAGAAGTCAAGGTGGCCTAGCCACCTCAGCTCTGCCCTGCTTGTGGAAGATAAGTTATCAAGGCATTCAAAGGCAGTTAGGCTGCCCAGCGCAGAGCTATGTCTGTGGTCAATGTATTTGCCTTCACTCGTTAATCTGAATATACTTATCAAGCTAACAGAAACAGCAGCCTTAGGGTTGGAGCCTTGGCTGATTAACAATGGTTTTACAAAGGGTGTGTTAAAGTTTGTCTTTTTAGTAACTGAAATCCCCTTAACTGCTACAAACCATCTCCTAACCTTCAGACCATTTAATTCTGCCTTCTTAATGCTACAGAACTTCAGATGAGATAAACAGCTCATCAGTATTTACTTCATCTGTTAAGCCTGGGGATATTATATTTTTTAAAAAAGATAAAAAGGAACCATGCAACATCTGCACATGGCATTTATTTCAAACATGCAGTTATGCTTTCCCCATCTATTTAAAGAAAGATGTCTAGCAATTATAATAACTTGACTCAAGAATCAAATATTTAGGGCAACAAACCATGTCTATTTCAGGCATTGCAGCTGACGTACATTCTTGGGACCTACAGGATAAACACAGTATTTCATTTCATGTTCCTAAAAAGGGAAATAGCCATGAGCAAAATGAAAAGGCTTTGTTTCCACGCATGTGTGCAGCTAGCTGGAGTCTGCGAAGCTGAGCCAGGCGGTTAATACAGGTCTGACACAGTCTATGATTGAAGACATTTAAGAGGTTAACATACTTCAGTCTCACACAGTGGCTGAAAGAAGTATATGTCTATAGAGTCATCGTACATTAGCAGAGCCTGTAATTATTATCTTAATGGATCTTATCAAAACCAGCAAGAGCTGGGCAAGAAATGGATAATTACAGGGTGATCACAGGAAGATGTGTTTTCTCTCCCCAAAAGCTTTCCATCAGCATAATGACCGAAGTATCTGGGACCCATTTGGAGGTGCATTAACCAGATGATGCGACTGCTAAGTCACTTATTTAATTAGCTCTGTCCACCGAAGATGAGTGTAATCCAGATTTCCCTTCCCCAGCTCTCTTCCTCCTAGAAACTGTTCTCCCTTCCAGCTCACAACCACACCTCCTTTTAGATTAACCTTTGAAAGGTCATCATTTCAAAGAGAATTTGTATAACTTTCTCAAATGAGTATATAATGTTTCATCCATCCATCCATCAATTCTAACCATCCATCCATCCATCTCACTCTCATTCATCCATCTAACTCCATCCATCTATCTAGCCACCCATACATCCATCCATCTGTCCATCCACTCTCCATCTATTCATCCATCCATCCAACTACAATCATCCATCTATCTATCCAACAATCCATCTATCCCTAGACCTAATTTTCTATATGTTTCCAAAATGTATCTAAGGTATCTGTCAAACAAACAGTTAAATACAGTTAGGTATTATTTAAAAAAAACAAAAACAAACAAACAAACGAAGAAAAACATAAAGCAAGAAAGAGGAACAATCTTTGTGAGAGAAAATCAGACAGATATAGTAGAGTAAGTATACATACAGTGAGTATACATGAAAGAAAGTACCCAGTCCTGTAGGATAATTTGAGGGTATCCTTAACTTGGTTTCTTTTCTTCCTATACATCTAAAGATAGAAAAAATACATTTATACATTTAATAGGTGTATTATATATGTCTCTCTTTCTCTCTCTCTCTCTCTTTATATATATATATATATATAAAACACATATATAATAGATAAGTAATCACTTTCGAGCTAACTGTATCATTAAGGCAAAGTGACCATTGACTAAGCAAAAATACAACTTTTATTTTCTAAATCAAATACTATTTGCTGAAGGGCTTCATAAAAGGGCCACTGACAGGATGTAGATGTCACTGTTTGACACAAGGGTACATATCTTGTTGCTGCTTCTTCTAATACTCCCCAGGGAAGCCTCCAGCCTAACACCCAGTGGAAAATGAACAAAGACAATCAGACTAGACACCTAAATGAACATCTCTTAACACTTTTTGCTATGAGTACAGCTCAAGCGGAAATCATGAGCTTTCTAGAACTAGTTTATTTTCCGCTGCGATGTTAAAGGAGTTGAGTCACCTTGTGCAGCCATGGAGATGAATGCCTGACAGTTTAATCAAACAAATAAATCTATGTGTTGCAAAAGTAGTCCCACTCCCTCCCTTGGTTGTTTAGACATTGCACTCTCTCAGAGTAAGGAATGCTTTAGAAACTGGGTGAAATACTCCATGGAGAAAGAAGCACTAGGGAGGTAGCCACTTGCTTACAGTGTCTGCTTGTGTAAGATTGTCGCAGAGGTTGATTTGAGGTCAGCTTGTATGTCTAGGTCATGGCATCCGGATATGTCATTGACAATTATTCTGAACCATGTGTGACATGGTTTAGGGTGGGATTTGTATGTGAATCAATGGCCTTTCACTAGAGCCGGTGGTCCTTCTGACGTGAGTGGGCTACCTTCAGTTACACAGAAAGAAAGTATTATCCTCCCTTTTCCCAGCAAAAGAAGTAATCAACAGACTGCTTCAGACTTGAACCACAGCTTCCCGCAGCTTTTAGCAAGCTGGCCTCCCCACCTGCTTTGAACTCAATAAGTCGCTACAATCACCAGAACCAATTCCTTGAAATAAACTCACATTATAGACATAGATACCGGTTTTGTCCCATCTGGGAGAACCACAATAAACACAAATGCATCTCCTCTTTGGTCACCTGGATCCTGGCTGTTCTTCTCAGGGCCACTCAGTAGATAGTTATAGTTTTCCTTAGTTATGGTAAAAGATAAAGTAGATAAAATACTGTAACTGTAATTCTTGCCTGATACCTGTTTTGTTATATGTAATTTTACTATGTTAAAGTTAAAATCTTCCCTTTTATTTAGACAGAAAAAGGGAGGTGATGTGGGATTCCCCTCTGTATGCTATTGGTTAATAAAGAAGTACTTTTGGCCAATGGCTTAACAGAATATTGCCAGACTAAAAAAGATATATATAGAGAGTAGGCAGGGTCGAAGCGAAGCTGCTCAAGATAGACACCTCTGCTGGAGCCTGCCAAAATTTTGCAGGTATACCATGACCTCATGGTGATGCACAGATTAATGGAGATGGGTTAGTTTAGGATATAAGAGCTAGCTAGCAATACACTTAAGCTATTGGCCAAGCAGTATTACAAATAATATAGTTTCTGAGTGGTTATTTTGGGTCTAAGCGTCCAGGAACAAATGAGCACCCTCCCCCAACACCACTCGGGTAGTCATTCTAGCCTGACCCATTCAGAATCGTACCCTAGTCACCATGGTAACTGCCACCATCTCCAAGGTCTCTCTCTGGTTCCCTGAAAGCCCCCCTTGGGAATATGGCAGATCTGCTGGAAGTATGGGCCCACCCGAGGGGGCAGCTTGGCCCTGGAAAGCCCAGCTGGGTGATCTTTATAACCCATACATCATCTGGTCATGCTCTTGTTTTCTTGCTCCAAAGAGAACTATGAGTGCTGAATCAAGGCAGACCTGAATAGGCTTTTCATAAGGATACGGGGTAACCTCTCAGGGGACATGAGCAGGACCTGGGAGCTCAGCTGGGCACACCAGGGGATGTTTAAGCAAATGGAGAATGAACACTGAAGGGCTGTATCCCCCACGGAAGAGAATGGGTACTAGTTAGGAATGTGAAACACAAACAGTGCTCTGGAATTTTCCAGGACACACAGATATTGACTCCTCTCTGATCAGAATTAGATTTTATATCTAACAAAATGTAGGCTGTCTCTCTGTCTGCTTACAGAAAATAGCCATGGCCTTGAATTTTATTTTTGTAGGCTGGAGTTTGTATTTGCTGCCAAATTTAGTGTTTCAGAGCACATGGCAACATGCCGACGGTTGGTAAATTACTTATATAAAATATTAATTTAAACGAACATAATAAAGTAAGATGCTTGGATGTGGTGGTAAATACAGGGCGTAGCTGATTGACAATAACAGGAAAAACACGTCACATAGAGACTGGGGTTCAGTCCCACGTGTGGGACCTGTGCAGGGATCTATGGACAGGTCTGAAAACTGTCTTAGGTTACATGCTTCTTTGTAAGGGAGGAGGAAGTTTGCTGAATGATTTAAGAGTTTTTTGTTTTTTACATAAATCATTGTTTTAAAATTTTTATGTGGGTATATGCGTACTCAGGTGCCTGTGAAGGCTGGAAAATGGCATCGGATTCTCTGGGACTGGAGTTTCAGGATTCTGTGAGCAGCCCCTAGGTGCTGGGAATCAAACTTGGGTCAGCTTTAAGAGTAACACATGCCCTTAACTGTGGAGCCATCTCATCAGCTCAGCCACTAACTCCTAGATCTAACTCTAACCAAAGAAGGTGTTTCCATCAGTTCCTGGGGCCGCCCTCATTCTGTCTAGCAGGTTAAATCACTTCTAGCTAAAAAGGAAAGCTGGAAGGGAACAGTCAAGAACAAAAACGCTCTTGTTGGGGTGATGAAACCAGGCAACATGAATTCTTCATTCTTTCCCGCTTTCTGTAATGTTGCGTCATTTTACTCAGCAGAAAAATCCGTGTTGGAAAGCAGTTCACAGCCCTTCACAGGCTCAGCTGTCCTGAGAGTAAAGAGGGGGATGGGCATTTGGCTCTGCAAATCCCCACTACTTCCTCTGCACAGAGAACAGAGGAGTGCAGTGGGGTCCTAGCAGTTTTAATCTCAGTCTGACCAAACCATTGCAACAGCACAAAAGCTTTTCTACTCTTTGGGTATCTTTCTGACCTCCTGTCAAGAGCTTTTTTTCCCCTCCCTAACAGACCTGCAAAGTTGCTAGGCACACACAAGGATAAAGAGAGATTCTAGTTACCCAATACTTGTTTTGTTTAGTTTATTTAGAAAAAAAATTGCGTCATATCCTATTTGATAATTGTGCAATGCGGGTGGATACCTAAACTGGAAGTTAAGTAAGTCTGAGCTCTAGGCACCTTTACAATTGAGACATCTATTTATACTCAAGTAGAAAATATTCAGTTGTTCTTGATTTTAAAAAAAAATGGGTAGAAAGCCAATGAAAATAGACATGGCTGTTCTATGCATATAGAGGATGCAGACTGGAAAATTTTCATTCTTCTCTGCTCAGGTGAGGAAAATGAAGTATGGGTTCTTCAGAATCTAGAGTCCTATTCTTAGTCCACCCAGGACCAAAAGCACCAACAATGAAGTTGCTTAGCGTGGGTTCAAATCTTCATTCTGACATGCGCTGGTTGCACAAATTGGAGGAAATGACTTAATGTGATTTCCCTTATCTTTATGATGGAAACTAAAATCCTGATGTCAGGGACTGTGAGAGAACTGTAAGGGGCAGAGGCTAGAGCTGGGCACATGAGAGGTGATCCAGACACACTGGCTCCTTCCCATCGCCGACTCTTTTCCCTCAGAACCTGCTTTCTTACTTCGTGCTTGTGTATTGAACCCTGTTCCACCTCAGCACCCCCAGCAGACCTGGAATGGAAGCTGCAGGCATCCCGCAGAGTGCTGGAAGCATACAGGCATAGTGGGAGCTGGCTCCAGGAGAGGGAGAGATTCTGGTGAACACGGGGTGGGGAGTGTTCTCCGTGCTTTCAAGAGAGTGGGGGAACATTGAAAGATATGAAGGAGGAGCTATGCAAAATGTGTAGACCCCAACAGTCATGTGTGAACCAGGCCTCCATGTAATGACCCATAATGATCCCTGTCCCTGACAATAAAGCAACCAGCACCGTCAGTTTATAGATGTTTATCTACTTAGACTTGTTGCAGTTAGGGTTTCTCTTGCTGTGAAGAGACACCATGACCACAGCTACTCTTATAAAAGAAACCATTTTACTGGGACTGGCTTACAGTTCTGAGGTTTAGTTCATTATCCTCATGATGGGATGTGGTGGCGTGCAAACAGACATGGTGTTGGAGAAGGAGCTAAGAGTTCTACATCTTGAACTGCAGTCAGCAGAAGGAGACAGAGATACTCTGTCTTGAGCTTATAAGACCTCAAAGCCTGCCCCACAGTGACACACTTCCTCCAGAAATGCCATACCTACTCCAAAAAGGCCACACCTCCTAATAGTGCCACTTCCTATGGGCCAAGTGTTCAAACACACGAGTTTCCGGAAGCCTATTCAAACCACAACAGGTGGGCTGTCGTTGGTTCCTTGTAAGCCTTCATTCTCTCAACCTACAAAATATGACTGACATCACATGATTCTTGATCCTGCATTCTGAGGGACAGATGGACAGTGTAAGGGAACACTGTGGGACCATGGAAGCTGATCACACTGCAGTTTGTCTTGCATGAAATCCTATGTAGATGCGAGGTGGTTCTGTGGCATCATCACATGTTCAGTATAAGAGAAATAGGTTTGAATCAAAAGACTCCACATGTCACCCAGACTCCGCTTGGGCTCTCTGAAGAAATTGGAAGCCAATTTTGTTTTACATGTAGAAATGACAAACAATTGAAAAACTGATGTCCATCCTGGGAGTCCCTGTGGGTATCCAGAGTGCTTGGCTCAACTGAAGGCTACACCCTCATCCAGTCCTGTGCCTGTCACACTCACAGTTGTCTTTGGCACAGGAAGTCCACACACATCTCTAAGGGCTAGAGTTGAAACAACACTTAGTACAGTAAATTAAATGAGGATAGAGCATTGCTGCAGGCTGGTCTTCTTTTCTCTTTCTTTCTTCCTTTCTTTCTTTCTTTCTTTCTTTCTTTCTTTCTTTCTTTTTTAAATGCCAGTTCAGAGACAGATGCAGCTTTTAAAATTGCTGTCACAGAACAAAAAGGACCTGGGAGGAAGCCTTCATCAAAATAATTCTGACATCTGGAAATGTGATTCTCTGGCATCCCTCCATCACTGGGTGGCATGGAAACACAGCATTCACCCAGTAACCACGTTTCCAGGAACAAGTGTGTGCTAGCGAGGGCACCGGGATCCACTAGATAGGTCCATGGCATGGCCATATAGACATCCCTGGTAAAACTCAAAGGACCCTCAAAACAAGACATCAATACAGGAAAGCGGTCCCAGGGAAGAAAGAGGCTGGCAAGGCTGGGAGAAATGGTTGTGGGGGAATGGAGTAATTAGAAGGCATTATACATGTATGTGATATTCTCAAATAGCACATCTTATGGAGTAGGAACAGAACAGATACCTGGCATTGAAAAAGTAACCTGTACATGTATGGCAAAATTTTTAGATGGAAGAAGGTTCTGATCAGAGTACTGAGCACATGTATTATTAAGAGCATTAAGTTCTACTCTTCATGACTCTGCCATTCAGAAATAATTGCCCCTTTCTTCTACCATTAATTTATCTAGCTAATCTTTTAAATCTTTTACTGTGCCCTCCTTTGTACTTATTATTGCTTTGGCTCTCTGCTTTGTCCATTAGGATAACTTTCTGTGCTTTTTGTGTATTTTTACACTCTATCCTGTGTATGCATGCGAGCTAGCACATGTGTGTGTACATATATTTTATGCTTGTATACATATTTAACATTCATCTGCTCCTACAGGATGCCTCGCGCTCACTTTACACGTTCCCTTCTCCAACTCCACAATCATTCATCCCTGTAAGAAACCCTCTTTTATTGAAGAATCCTATTAGGGATGTCAATATTTCTGTGCCTTCTCTGCTGTCAGAGCAAAGAAGTAAATATAAACATGTAAACATGTGTTTGCATAAGCATGTTTCTAAATATTTCAACATCAAATGACTGTGTCGATATTATGCAAAGATGGTTTTGTCCCAGTGCCTACAAGCTGAATCTATTGCTGTACACTTTAGTCTAGTCCTTTATTTAGCTTGTTGGCACACCCCCGCTACAATAGCCAAGACCTGGCCCCTAACCCCCAAACCCCATCAACTCTATGTTTCATTTGTTTATAACATATACATACTTTTTGGTGCACACACACAATTGAATTAGTAACTGACAACTTCATTGACACAACTATTATTGAGAGCACAGTCCTGCATCTCGCTCTGACCCCGTAGTCCACTGTCTCCACTCATCACCCAGCCCATTAGGGCACCACCTTGCTCACACCCACCACAGCCTCTGCGACTTAAACACTTAAAATATAACTGGATTATTTGGTCAATGCCCGCGTTTCATGGCAGACCTCAGAATGCTGAACGAATCTCCTACATGACTTTAAAGATGTCATATTCGATCTTTGTGCTGTGACTGTTGGTGGGCTTTGACAAGGTTAGTGTCATATACCCACCAGCATCTTGTCATTCATATAGTATAACTTCAACAACCTGGAATAGGTATGTGATTAATTTCTTCAAGTTCCCTTCCTGTCCTAAGCTCCAAAACACTACTCCCACAATCCCTGGGCTTTCAGCCGGCCTATTATGTATCTAAATCCCTGTCCTTCCAATAACATTTTATAGAACTATTTATCCACTCAAGCTGAAGTCTTAAATTGGTTCTGCTAAGACAAGCAAAGATATTATTCCCAGCTTCAGAAGGTATGGAAAACCCTTTACATATTAAGGAAAGTAAACAATGTTGAACATACTAACAATTACTAATATGCAATCATTAGTACAGCTCTTAGGACCATTAATTAAAAAATAAAAGTCTTAGCTGGGTGGTGGTGGCACACACCTTTAATCCCAGCACTTGGGAGGCAGAGGCAGGTGGATCTTTGTGAGTTCGAGACCAGCCTGGTCTATAAGAGCTAGTTCCAAAGCTCCAAAAGCCACAGAGAAACCCTGTCTCGAAAAACAAAAAAACAAACAAACAAAAATAAAATAAAAGTCTTACGGATGTAGGGTGATATACCTTGATGCAATTGAGATGTTTTCCTAAACATTTGCAGGTCAACCAAAAATTATAATGGATAATGTAGCCAAACAATTGTCAGTATTTGTCTGCATCCTACTTGACTGTTTAAGCAAACACCTAAAGTCATCTGTAGATAAATCTTGAACCTTCATGAAGAGAATTTAAAAATTGCAAACCCTGCCCTTCTATCAGATTAGTATAAAATTGTTTATTTAAAAAGGTACACATTACATCGATGAGGCAAAAAAAAATAACTAGTTAAAGACTAGTTAAAACTAAATTGACTGATTGATTGTGTCCATTCCTGTACGTGTGCCACAACATGTCAACAAATGCAGAGAACAACCTGTGGGCGTCAGTTCTCTCCTTCCCTCACGTGCTCCTGAGAACAACTCAGGTTGTCGGTCACAGTGGCAAATGCCTTCACCCACTGAGCTGTGAAGCGTCGTCTCTCCAGTTCTTACAAAGGAGTTTTGAGGGATCTTAGATAAAATATTAGCAACCTGCTTGAGCATATTGACTACGAGTTTCATTCTCGTGTTCTGAAAGTTTTCAGAGCTGTAGAAGGGTCATTAAAAGGATAGTGTCCGTGACAACAATATTATAGTCACTTCCCACGAAGCATCTGTAACAGCTGGGGCAAATTTTATGTATTATAAATATACTGTTATTACACTTAGCTTTGAACTAACACTACACTTGCAACATTTGTGAAGAGAGCAAGTTCTGACACACATGTCAACTAGTGATTCCCAGTGTGAGCATCTCACAGGGCCAGAGTACCATGGACCAGAGAGGAGAATGCACATTACTGCAACATAGGGTCCTGAATGTCAGGACGCAGCTGACCCACTCATGCCTCCATTACCTCAGATTCCTACAGAGACTTCTCCACAGTCTCACCTGGAAGCCAAAGTGTCTCAGTTTCTGCTTAACTCTTACGATGACGGAGAACAGTTGTGATTTGTCCTGTAGGAGCCAGCAAACTCTGAACTGTACACAAGCGGGTGCATACACCCCATGCGGTCAAGTACTCACAGAGTTGCAAAACACAAGGAAAAATACCTGAGAGGTGTTCAGTATCGCATCTTCCCTTCGGGTGAAGGGCGGTAGATGATGCTTTCCCTGTTTGCTTTACATTCTCCCTACTTGAGATGACTTTTAGTTATCCAATTATCAAAGTGAGGAGGAGAAAGAAATAAAACAATCAGTTCTTGAAGCCAGGAGCCCAGTAAGCTGGGGAGATTGCTCTTTCATTTACTTTAAGTGCTATTTCTCAGTGCAGTTGGTATGTGCATATGTGCATAATTCCCCCTTATGCTTAGGAAGATACACAGAGAATTCTTCTTGCTCTCTCTTTTTTCTCTTCCCCTTCTTTCCTTCCTTCTTTTATTTTTCTCTCCCTCCCTCCTTCCTTCTTTCCATATTATTTATCCTTCTTTCCACTAACGTCTAACCTAATAAACATGGAAGGTTGCCTAGATATGAGTGGACAGAGGCATCACACACTAGGTGTGTCAGCTTGTCTAAGGGGTGTTACTAACTTGAATGCTCACTACAGACAGAGGGCCGAGCAGGAACCCATTGAAACTGCCCTTCCTTGAAGGCCAGGTCAGATGGAGGTCTCATACTTTTCTTGTACCTAACCCTAGGAAAATGAGTGCCCTTCAAAACACATACCAAAAAAAAAAAAAAATCAGCTGTAGCTACCCTCTCTCTGGAAGGATCTAGAAATAAGAGCCCAATATTTCTGACCTCTGACATAAGGATATTTGGGGATACTACACGCCTGTCTGACTCACCATACTGGCTATTTCTGTCACCTCTGCCTGGTCATCAAAATGGGTGAGAGAACAAACCCTAAGAAAGAAGAGTCATCTTTGCAGGCTGTAAGGAAGTCTGGCATCCCTGGAGGAAGGAGCTATGCTCAAGAAGGATCCTAGAACAGAAGGCATCAGAAGAGCCTGCTCAGTGACATGGAAGGGACCTGGCATATTGGGCTTGTGGAACCCAGATTGGGCTCTTGATTTACTCATGTCAAGAGCATTTGGGATGTATCCCGCACCACTATGTTTTATTTTCCCTCCTTGGTGTTAAATCTTTAACTGTCTGCCAGATATACAATACTTTACTTATGAGAACTTTGCATCCTCACAGGGTATGAGACTCCAGATTTTACCTCTTCCTTGTGGTAGTAATAGCAATTACTGCCCATGAGAGTTGCCAGGACCAGGTGAACCACACAGAGCACTGGACACAACCCCTGAGGCCAAGCAAGCACAAGGGGGGGAAGAGAGGGGTGTTATGCTCTGATCCTCAGCTCCTCAGCAGTGCTGCTTGTGACACTTCACCTCAGGGGGGTCTGGTTCAGATTCCTTCCTTCCTTCCTTCCTTCCTTCCTTTCTTCCTTCCCCTTCTTTCCTTCTCCTTCCTTCCCCTCCCTCCTTCCTTCCTTCCTTCCTTCCTTCATTCTCCTTCCTTTCCCTCCTTTCCCTCCCTCCCTCCCTCCTTCCTTCCTTCCTTTTCTTTCTTTCTTTCTTTCTTTCTTTCTTTCTTTCTTTCTTTCTTTCTTTCTTTCTTTCTTTCTTTCTTTCATTCTGAATTTAAGTGTAGAATCCCAAGGATCTGCCAGCCCAGGCGCTCTGCTAGGACTCCTCTTAAATGCGAACAGTTTAAAGGTCACTGAGAGCATCATCCCGTGTATTTACACTCGTCTCATAAACTTTTGTGACGTATTCCAGGAAATGGCGCTGTCTCCAGAGACATCTTGTTGAGGCTCCTGTAATCAATTTTCCGTTACTTTTAGCATCTGTCTCCTAAAAGGCAAACTTTTAAAAGGGAACTCGGTGAAAAATGTTAAACAAGGCCAAGGATAAAATATGTATATTTTTAAAGTACTAAATAAAGTGTTGGAAACCATTGTTCTGGGCAGCTTCTCAGTGGCCAGTGTCAAGTGCAGACCAGCTTCACCAACCCTCCTGTGCTATTTTCCAGGCTTTTGAAGGGGGGAGGGGCTCCAGTCCATCTATGTGAGGATACTCTGTCCTTGCTCGTAAGTGTTTGGTGGTAGGAGAGAGATGACCAAATCACACGATATCGTTGCCAAGTTCCCCAGTAGGAGAGTATGGGATGTTGGTCCCCAGATTTCTTATACTAACACCTTTCCCTGTAGTTATATAGAAACCACGCCACTGAGGGTTGGAAGATTAAATAGGGTTATTTGTGCATGTGTGTGTGCATGTGTGTATGAAGTATTATCTCTTTCTACATCTGAAACATAGAGCAAAGTCAACTGTGGAAGCTCATTTTCTTTTGCAGTAGACTCCTATGAGATGTACCTTGGATATCAATTCTCATAACTCACCTAGCATACTGTGAAACTAGAGCATGTCCATGCCCTTCATCAGCTGCTCAATGTTACGTCATCATAGCTCCTCACCCACAGACCTGGTCTCCAGCAAGAGGGTTTGTCTTTTCCAGAAATTCATGGACTCAGGCACATAGAGTATATGACTTTGGACAATGGGTTCTTGAACAGTGAGTATAATGCTTTCAAGCATCTTTATTATTACCCTTGTGTGAGTGTTCTCCATTATGGGGTCAGTAGAATTCTACACTGCAGAAAGGCTATTGGTCTCAAACATGTATGCACTGGAGTCCTCAATGCCTATGACATCCTACACAGCAATGGGAGTTTGCTGTTCCGATGCCACCTTGGTCCTTATGAGAGGGATGGTCAGAGTCAGATGGGAGCCATGATAACAGAAAGTAGAGGCCATAGTGGTTGGTTTTGAAGATTGAGAGGCATAGGGCCCAAAGAACACAAAAGACCTCTAGGAAATGTAGGAAATGAAAATTGGGAGAAAATGGCTTTACTAGGCAATTTCCAGGAAGAATGCTATCCTGACAACATGTTAGTTTAGGGCTCCTGACATCCAGGACTGCACAGTCATAGTGTGTATAGCTTTAAGCAACTAAGCTATACAGTTAAGGGACACAAGGAGGACAGTGGTTTGTCTATGTACATATCCAGTGAAGACGTTTGCACTCTTTAAACCTTTGGCTAATTCCAAATAGAACTGCAATCAAAATTTAGTATGTACCTTATCCTGGGTAAATGCCTAGAGACAGTGTTTCTGCATCTGTGCCAAAATGTTTCCTAGAAGAGCTACATGGTTGTGCATACTCAGCAGCGACCAATGAGCATCCTTTATCCTCCTCAGATTCCCCAGCATACAGTATACATATATAGAGTGCATGTGCTTATAGATTGTACAGTGCCTCCTGCAGATCCTGGTGCTATATGACTGAGCTGTGTTGCCAGGACTTTTTTTTTTTATTATGTTTTAAGATGAGGTCTTACCAATTTGTTCAAGCTGGCCATGAGGGAACTTTGTACCACAGGTTAGCTTTGAACTTGTGATCTTCCTGCCTTAGTCACTCCGGTTGCTGCGTTGACAGGCCTGAGACTGTCCAATGAGTCTTCACACTGCTAATATTTGCACCAATTAAACCTCACACAGTTCGCTCTTGTTTTCTTTGTGGACCATGTCAGATGTTCATGTGTTTGTTCGCTTATTCATGTATCTGTGCTGACATGTCTGTGTACATCTTTAACCTATGTTAAAATTTGGATGGTGTTCTGATTGTTGAGTTTTTGAGAGAACTATTAAAATGGTAAAACACATACACCTAATTGTCGTTGAATATCTGTAACCTTCAAATAGTCTTAGTCTGTCCTTGTCTCTTTGTTCTCTTAACATAGGAAAATTCAAATTTTGATATGATCCAATTTATTCTATGTTTGTTTAGTGGACTGTGTTTGGGGTTTTATTTGAGCCCATTTGGAATTTTCTTTCATTCTGTTCTAAAAATTTGTATGACCTGTGTCTTACACTTGAAGCTATGATCCGTTTTAAGTCATTTTCCTAGAATAAGACAGGCTATTTCTGACAAAGTTAATGTTTTCACATGAAGATGTCCACATTTTCTAATACCTTTGAAAATACTTTCACTTTCTCCATCGGATCACTTTGTATCTTTGTCAAAAAATACCTTAGCAGTACCTACAGTCTATTTCTGGGTTCTGGGTTCTACTCCATTGATCTGTGTCTCCCTTTGCCAATATTATTATAAATAGCACCATGACTACTGTGGCATTAGAATAAATCTGAAAATAAGTGCTGCAATCATGATAACTTTTTATTCTTCTCCCACATTAACTTTTAGTGTCTTTGCATTTTTTTTTTTATAAATTCAGGGGTGTGTGATGTGTGTACACTAGAACAACACCTAAAAAACACTGTCTGGTGTCTCAACATTTAGTAGTATTACAGTAAATTTACATATCATTGGGAGCATGGTTTGAATGAGATTGTGTCCCATAGGCTTGGCTATTT
>JAQHUG010000018.1:3479948-3491520 GCA_028555095.1 Dicrostonyx torquatus | reverse complement strand
TTGTGAGATTTTTCTCAAAGGAATCCAGAAACCATGAAAATTCATTATCCTTATAGTTACCTGAGGCTCTAAGGGAGATCCTTGCTCATTTATTATCAAAGGTTTTAACTGTATCATCGTGGGTTGGTCACTAGCGTGCAGAGTGGCGAACCAAAGACCGGACTGTTAGACTAATGTGTGGTTTGAGGCTAAGTAACAGGGGTTCATGTTATACAGGTTAAATGAGAAGGTTCTCCAGATGTGGAAAACATGTGATCAGATGGCATCTTATGTAGAGATAGTCCCGGGTCACACAAGCTAGTAAGAAAAGGTGTGTGTGTGTGTGTGTGTGTGTGTGTGTGTGTGTGTGTGTGTGTGTGTGTGCGCGCGCGCACGCGCGCGCGCGCGTGTGTCAATGGTGGCGGGAGAGGGGGCAGTTGCTTTTCAATGCAGACAGATCTATATCTTAATAAGGGATATGAGACGCTCCCTGGGACTTCTTTCTTTCACTTGCAGTGCTGAGGATAGAGCCTAGGGCCTACAATATTGAAGGATAATGAATGGCTTGTGTGTGAGTTCCCACTCTGTGCACACTGGCTTCCTCTGTTGGCAGTTCAACCTTTCTCTATGAAACACTGACCGTGGAGTGAAACCACTGAAAGTTTAGTGTGTGCACAGTGATTGAGAAGTGGCAAGAGCCACATGCATCGCTGCTGAGAAGCAGGAAGTCCTTGGTTCCTCATCATAAAAATAGTTGTGTGTAGGTACCACTCTTTTAAATAGGAGGAAACAAACTCTAGAAAATGTTAAACAACTTGCTCGATGAAAACTGTTAGTACATTTTTGGGTGTGCTATTGTGCGGCTGGACACCAAGGGCTGAGCCTGAGGACTAAGAACCAGGGCTCTATTGTGACCTAAGTGAACATTCCCATGGATACTGGGCTTTCAGGTTCTTTTTCAAGAGAATAGAATCATTGTAATTTATTGGGAAATATTTCTTTCACAGCAACCTGAAATTCAATTATCTTCTCTCTGAACTTCTTGGCTCCCCAAGCTTCCCTGCTTCTAGACACTCTTTAGCTCCAAGATGGGAGACAGAAATAGATAAATATATTTTTAAGGCTTACAAGGCCATAATCAATTTTCCTAATGTAACCTAGCAAATGTTTGTGGCTAGCCACGGTAAAGAGAAGCTGCACATAGGCAGATAACCAGGGTTAAAAATCCAGCCACTGTGGTTATTGTGGGGCCTTGGCTTAATAACATTGCCTTTCTGCACGAAATGCAAGTTGACTTTAAATAGTACAGAGGACAATGCGGGGAAGCCTGGTGCATAGTGGTGGGCCTTATACATTGCTTAGTATTTTTATTACTAATTCATAATTATTCTACTCAAAACGATACAGGAAAAATGGTCTGGTTTAAAATCAATAAAAGGGGGAAGTGGGCTGGGGAATCTATCTCAGGAGGTAGCATACTTGTGTAGCATGCAAGAAATCATGAGTTTGATTTCCACCACCACATTAAATCAGGGTTGGTGGTGCATACTTGTGATGCCAATACTCTGAAGGAAAAGGCAAGAAGGGGCAGAAATTTAAGGTCATCATTCTCAGTCATGTAGTGAGTTTAAGGCAACAAAATAAATAATAAGGTAATGGAGGTTATTGTTCAGCATTCAAGAGTCACCAAGCATTAGGTAAGCACAAGTATAGAGTTAGTCTTATGTCCCACCTGGGACTCTGATCCTGTATTCTGGAAATGGGAGGGAGCAAGTCAATTCTCTCTACTCTACAAAGGTCCAACGTAATTTGAATATCTAAGCAACACAAAGTCAAGCTCTATGGGATTTTCTGATGCAGGCCAGTTAGTGTATTTCCTGTGGCAAGATGCTGTGGAGAAGCAGTTCATTTCTGAGTTAGACTTAAAGAAACCCAGGCAGGTCTCAACAAGTTCTGTCCCTTCTTAATTTTCCCTGCAAAAGGAAAGTGAGATCGAATGAATCAGTATAAGTCTTCATGCCATCGTAGAAATTAAAATAGAAAGACTAGTCATACAGTCTCAGTTTTTGCCATAGGAAGACTATGAAAACTGTGACATCTCCCACTTTAGAATTATGGCCTAGAAGACAAAGTCAATAGAGTCATTGCAGTAATCATGGCTGCTTAACGTGCTGAGGTGAATTGGTGATTGAGTCCTAAACATTTAAATTATCTACTCTAAGATTCAGAGAGCATAGAAGAGGAGGGAGGGGAAAGAATGCAAGAGCCAGGAGATAGGGGAAGGGCAGGGCAAGGCTGTCTTCAGGGTGTGACACAGCCAGTGCAAATGCTCTCACAGCAGCTGCAGTTTCCTGTACAAGACTGGGCCTGTCAACAGCCAATCACAGGCCAGACCTAGGAAGAGGTCCTGGAGTCCTAGCCATCTCTCATGAACTGGGGAAGTTTTGTCATTGCCTTCAGTTGTCATGCCAACAGTGAACCAACCATCTTCCCATAAATATTTCCAAATGTGCAGATCCAGGGACAGCCCTGGGTACAATCAGTGGGTCACAAAGCAGAGGAAATGGAGGGAAGGGAAAGGACTTGAAGGGAGGAGAGAAATTGCAGAGTGAGGGAGATAGACGGGGGTAAGTGGGGAAAGCACGCAGAAGAGAATAAATCTAATCAATTTCCAAAAAGAAAAAATATCTACAGACAAGGACAATGTTGCTTTTGGAAAATTGATTAATATATGTACTTCTAAGCACATTATCTTTAACCCAAAATGCACTGAGGGTTTAACTAAATCCTTACAATGAAATTAATAAGCAGCTGGTTGATCCTAACATCATCTGGCATGGGAACTGCAATCCCTCTGAAGAGCCAGAGGCTATGTCTTTTCATGGAGGGCGGCTCACATATCAAATAAAGGACAAACAAAAATTAGAAATGTAACCATCCACATTGGCTTGTTGTGGGCGCCCAGTACTCACCCTTGCTATGCTCCAGCTCTTCCCGATGCTGAAATGTAGACATGCACACTTACCTTGCAAGATTCTTTAGAGATTGAATAAAAATACATCTGGTGTACTTCCTGGTGCTGGTCTCTACAAGCAATACCCATTATGTTTCTATATATATAATTATGTCCTCATCTCCATAACCTAATTATCTATATTATTTGGAGGAGAGCATATGTAAACTCTGTTTCTACCTCATTCAATAAGATTCCTGCTCTGTACTAATAGCTCCTGGCAGGAAAGCTCCACACATATTTGCTAAGTGAATAAGCAATGACAGAGAACACAGGGTAGAATTGAGACGAAGTTAACAAATAGCTCAATGCTTGAGCAGGGGATCTAAGTCACTGGTAGAGTACGTGCCTAGCATATGTGAGGCCACGGGTTCAATCCCTGGTACATCAACAAGAACAAAAACAAAAACAAACAAAAATGTCAGGGAAGGTGCTAACCCCAGCTGTCTGGACATAGTGACTCTGTAGGCTTTTTGAGGATGCCAGGGATAGCTGTAGGACCTTGGCCTTCACAGAGTGCACAGTGAGCGTATGTCTTTTGCATGTGATAGTCATCATAAAACATGAAGTTGCTACTGTGAAGGTCTAGCTTTCTCAAATTGAGGTGACTAGAGTAAAGATGGGGGCACGAGAGGGAGGATAATAGAAGACGCAATTGAGGAAAATTATGAGTGGCATTCGATATACACAGGTGCACAATATCTATAGAATTGACGGATAACACATTTTAAATAATTACAGAAGTGTGTGAAGTTGCCCAACATAGGAATATTTGAAGATATGGAAATATTAATTATCCTGGTTTGATCATCACATATTGTGTCTGCATATATATATACATATTTACAACTTTTTATATAATATATATGTATACACACACACACACACACACACACACACATATATATATATATATATATAGTTTTGATTTTGTACCTTGTGGATAAGTACAAATGTTACATGTTAAGTGAAACATGTACAAGTCACAAAAGAAAAGGATTGGCTATGGAGCTCCATGGATACTTGCCTTGCAAGAGTAAAGCCTTGGACTTGATTCGCTGGACCACACACAAACAATCAGACAAATGATGGCTTAAAAAGGCAATATGAATAGACCAGACAAGAATCAGAACTGGTATTGCCAGAAGCATATCAAATGTCTGCCTTCTTTTAAGTTTAAGCTTCACTGAAAAAGTCCTTGCTTTGCAAGCAAAAGGACCTAAGAACCCACCTTTAGAAATCGGGGTGCAGAGTATGCACGTGTAAACCTACCACTGGTAAGCCAGAGATGGGCAGATCGCTGGTGCTCAATGGCCAACTCTCTAGCCCAACTATTGCGTTCTAAGCAAGTGAGACCCTGCTCAAGATGAACAATGCCTAAGGGATGGCACCTGATATTTTCCTTTGGTACACACACACACACACACACACACACACACACACACGTTTAAGCTGAACTTTATATTTTTGTCACCAACTTTATTCTAAATAACATGTTTTTTTTTTTAAATGAGAAAAATGAAACCCTCTAAGTTACTTGCTAATGAGTGCCTGTCTTCTACTGCCACAAAGGTCCAATAACAAACCCTCCGCCTAGTACCTGCTCCTCTTCTAAAGTGTCTGCAGGTCAATGTCCTTGTAAGTGATCTAGGATGATCAGTGTATGGACAACAGATACATATTTTTTTGTGATTCTCCATATATAGAGGAAATTCCAGTTACTTCCAAGCAATAGTATTCTGGAAAAACAGTCTTCCTTAACTCCACGAGAGCAATTTGGCACCAGATTGCTCCCTTGGATGTGGGGGTTCTACTGGATAAGGACTCTGGTTCAGAGTGTGGCCATCTGGGTTTGTCTCCATCATTCTGAAGCCCAAACTGTAGAATCATTAGTTACCTGGGGAATTGACTCTTGACATTATTGCTACACAAGAGTCAAACCAAACAATACAGACATACATGAGGACCAGGCGGTGGTGACACACGCCTTTAATCCCAGCACTCCAGAGGCACAAGCAGGCAGATCTTTGTGAGTTCGAGACCAGCCTGGTCTACAAGAGCTAGTCCAGCGCAGGCTCCAAAGCCACAGAGAAACCCTGTCTCAAAAAATAAAAAGAAAGAAAGAAAGAAAATAGACATATATGAGGTTCCTGAAACATAACCAATCAACCTAAATCCAAGGACAATTTTACTGTTTTAGTTTGTCCAAAATAGGACTGAGTAAAAATTGAGTGAGTGATCCAAACCAGAACCTAAGCCATTCACAGACCTATTTATTGGCTTTTTATTTAGTTTTTGTCCAAGGTACCACTGTACTAGAGGCAGGAAATATAAGGGGCCAAGACATTCAGGCAAGGTCCTTGTCTACATCAAGATCACATTCTAGGAGCAAGACAGGCATATGAACATACAGTTATAAGAAAAGTGGTCAGGTTTGGATAATGATACTCGGTATGCATCATAGCTGAGAATTTATCCAAGACTCAATGCATAGCTTCACCTCATTCAGTCATCAGTATTCTGAAGCATAGACAAATTAGACAGTTTACCAAAGCCACACATGGGTACACGCACACCAATCAATCTGTCTCTAGGCTGTTCAACCACAATTGCCATATTGTGTGTATAATGAAAATAGCATCAAGTAGGAATTTGAATGAGGAAGCAACTTAGCAATTCTATAATACTATATAGAAGCCAATTGTCAGTTCATTGTTTTTCAAATATTCGTCTAAAGAGATTCATAGATTATTATTAGAGTTGGAAAACGACTTAATTCTAAGTTGCTGTAAGGATTCAGTCATCATTTGTATCTAGAGCGGCCTATGCAGAATGGTAGTGGGAGCTACAGGAGAACAAAATGTCCCAAGACATAATGAGAAATCTTGTTATTATCATCTTGTTCCAGTCATCAGTAGAATACACCAAAACTGGGTCACTTGCAAGGTCTTCTTTCTGTTCTCTGGACAGTTAGACAAAACACAGAAAATGTCAGAGGCAAAAATACCCCAACTATCAGTGGAACAAAGCTTTAGCAACCCAGATCCCTTGTGACAGTTGGCGATGTCCCTCCTGAGTCTGTTCTGTTCCCAGTGCAGAATGAAAGGTTGACCAGTAGTCCTTCCTGGAGCAACAGCTTGTATAGGAAAGAGAGGAGAGTGATTGTGAAGGAAAGGCATAGGCCTATCACTGAGCTTCTTAGGGAAGAGGAGACAATGCTTTTCAATAGCAAAAATGCTTTCCATCACCTGAATCTCAAGTGGGTATCAAAAACTCATCTACAATGGAGCATTGTATGAAAACCTCATTTACATATATGGGGTTCTTGGAAAAAAAGGTCAGGGTTTTCACTGCACTAAAATCAAACAAACAAAAAACTTACTGACTCCCTCAGCACTGTAATCAAAATTTATTATGTAATATATTCAAATATTTGAGATGCTTTAGTTGAGATGTAAAAGATTCAGAAATAAACAAACCTTCAACTTTAGAAACAGTTTTTCTAGTTGGAAAGAAGGGAGAAAGGAAGAGCAGGAGAGGGAGAGATAAAAGAGAAGGAGGTAAATCTGAAAATGTGGGTAGATAACATTTTGGTTATGAGTTGATTTTTTTTTTATCTTTTTGGTTTTTTGAAACAGAGTTTCTCTGTGTAGCTCTGGCTGTCCTGGAACTTATTCTTTAGACCAGGCTGGCCTCAAACTAACAGTAATCTTTCTACCTTTTCCTCCTGAGTGTTGGAATTAAAGGCATGTGCCACCACCACCCAGCTGAATTGATTCTTATTAACAGTATGACTTCAATTAATTTAACCTTTTCATTTCTTTTGCTGTAATAATGCTATATAGATTTCATGGAGAGATGTGTAATGTTTAAAATAAAACAATATATAGGTAATCCTAAATTGTAGTTATTTTTTACGATTTATTTTACAGTTATTCATTTACTATTATTACTGATATGCTGGGGTTGCCAAGGGGACAGAGACTTTCTGACTTGGATGACAGTATTTAGAAAAAAAATATAATCCTAAGAGTGTCTGGCTGGAGACCTGAGTTCTGAGTGTTCTGGAAGTGTTGTTCATGACTGTCCCTGACTGTCTGTCTGTCTTTACATTGAACTGCACTAAGATTAGAGTTTCTTGTGAATGGTGACTTAGTTGTCACCATTCTCCTCTGCTTCCCCTCTGCATTGTGAGTGACCCAAGCAGCTGTTGAGACAGGAACTAGAGTATGCCATTGTTCATGTTCAAGGCTCAACCCCCTATCTCTGAAGGAGAGTGCAGGCTGGTTCCTAAATTTCAGGTGGCTCTCCTCCTGCACAGGGCACCTGCTCCCTGGTGGCCTTGTGCTGAGTCCTGTTGGGCTGGAAATGAGGTAAGGTCGAAGTGACTTGAGCCGAGAGACATCAGGAAGAGAGGCTTTGGTGGCCACCAGGAAAATCCTTAGGCAGTGGAAGGGAAATGCATTCCATTTATTGCAGGATCCGGGTGGGTGTTTCTCCTGTGAGGCTGGGAAATTGTTCTTTGCTCTCCCAGAAAGTGCTATCTTCTTTGCAAAGTCTCCTGGGAGACCTGGGGCAGGAGGGAGGGGGAGAAGGGGAGAGGGTGGGGAGACATTTCCTGTGCTACAGATCAGAAGTTACCAGGCCCAGCCCTCGTTTCCTGACAGCAGGCGTGTGTTTCTCTTCTACTTGGCAGAGATCCTGACTGTGTGAACACACCTCATCTTTAAGATCTACTGTTTGTCCTGGCTCCTAAGAAGCTACCTGTAAAGAGAAAAGAAGGGACAGGGCAGGGGAGAAGGAGGAAAGAGGAGGGCATCAGGAGTGAAGACAGGAAATACACCCTAGCTTTAAGTTTTAAAAGACAGAAGTTCTGTTTTTAACTCCAGAATTGATGGAATGTAACATCTTTTTGTTGTGGTGGTTTTGATAAGGATCTCATGTAGCCCAGTCTGGCTTCAAACTTTTTTTTTGTTGTTTCATTTTTGTTTTTTGAGACAGGGTTTCTCTGTGTAGTCCTTGCTGTCCTGGAACTCATGCTGTAGACCAAGCTGGCCTTGAACTCACAGAGATCCGCCTGCCTCTACCTTCTGAGGGCTGGGATTAGCGTGGATAATCTAGAACTCCTGATTCTCCTGCCTCCAACTCCCAAGTGCTGGGGTTACCATTCCTACCACGCGGGTATGGGAGATTTTTTTTTTTTTTTTAACAAACTTGAACTTTGTTTGGCTTTCTTTCTATTTTTAAATAATTGTGAGGTATGGTGGCTCACTCCTTGTTTTATTATATTTATTTATTCTTATGTGTATGGGTGTGATGCCTGCTGCCTACTTCTCTCAGAGGCCAGAAGGGGGACAGGTGTTACAAGCAGTTGTGAGCTTGTATGTAGGTGCTGGGAATTGAACTTGTATGAGCTTGTATGTAGCTTGTATGTAGGTGCTGGGAATTGAACTTGTATGAGCTTGTATGTAGGTGCTGGGGTCCTCTGGAAAAGCAGCCAGTGCTCTTAACCACTTAGTCATCCCTCCAACCCCTCCTTTGGTTTTCTTGTCTTTTCATTTGATCTTAACCTAGAGGGCTAGACACAGCAGCTTTCTTGTCTGCTCGTGGTTTTGCATAAGTGTCTTGGGGATTAAATAAGGTAATGTACAAGGATACAACAGATAGGGTAAGGTCCTTATGAGTCAGTTCCTGATTAAGAAGTAAATAATGGGCCGGGCGGTGGTGGCGCATGCCTTTAATCCCAGCACTCGGGAGGCAGAGGCAGGCGGATCTTTGTGAGTTCGAGACCAGCCTGGTCTACAAGAGCTAGTTCCAGGACAGGCTCCAAAGCTACAGAGAAACCCTGTCTCGAAAATCAAAAAAAAAAAAAAAAGAAAAGAAGTAAATAATGGATCCCCAATCCCATCATGCTCTAGGTGTTTGCATGGAAGTGTGGATTGTAACAGACTGTGTCTGTGAGCCAAAGCTCAGGACACATTACATTGACCTTCCCTGACCTTCAGCAGAGTCCCTGGGACACCCTCGTTTAGGGCTGTTCTTCCACTCCCTTGCTCAGCTCTAGAACATCCCTCCTCCCCAACTCCCATTCCTCAACCTGACTGACACTCAAGTCTCTCTCCTGCCCCTCCCAACTGCAATCCGGGCAGCCTGAAAGCATGGGGTCTCCAGCATCCCTGCAGGAACCTGTTCCCATTTATCCACCAGGAAACCTTCTAGCCTCCCTAAGAACCGCTGCGGAGGCCTCCCTCTCTGTCAAAAACCTGCTTTTCTCCTGTGGAGAATCCCCTGAGTCACTGTAGCCAAGATCCCAGAGGCTCCGACAGATCTAAGCCTCTGGTTTAGCCCCGCCTCCTTATTTATCTTGACTTCCTGATTAGGTCTTCTCCCAGCAGCCTATTTTGTCCTCAGGGTGCAGGTGGGGCTTATTCTTGATGGAATTGCCAGCTCCACTTAGAGTGGGAGTATCAATGAATGAATGAATAAATGAATGATTGCAGCATTGGAGGAGTCTCTAGCCCCTCTGCAGGGACATGATGGGAGGTGATGTCTCCCCTGAGAGGACCATTGACCAGCATGAGTCAGAACCCTGGTAACCTATTGATTTCCTTAGCTGACTCCCTACCTATCGATTGCTGTAGGAGGGAGCCCTTTCGTTCAGCATCTATCCAGGGCGGCCGTTTTAGCTGCCAGTTCTTTACCGTTAGTATACCCTGAGATCTCAGAGGATGCTGGACACACCCTACACATCCAGACCCATGTCCTGTAGGGTGCTGGAGCCAAAGCACTGGTCACTCTCGAACCAAGTGCTCTCCTTCCTGAAAGGTCTCAAAGGGCCCAGAAAACAGGCTAGTAGGAGTCAGAGTACAAATGGTGTCTTGGAGGGTGCGGTAGTCCCCTCATCACCATCCTGTATCATCAGGCCAGATTCCAGCCAGGCTGGGCTTCTTTTACACAAACACTTGCTGTTCACAGGAGGTGAGCCCGTGCTGTATTTGTCTCCAGTCCCCAGCAGTCCTGTTCTTTCTCCTTTTTAAAATGCAGTCACCACAATAAATTAAACTTTCATGGCTCCATTTCCTTCTTTCCTATTGCGGAACCCTGACATATTTCCTGAAGGAAATACTTTGGGGATCATAATTGAAACGCAATCATTCATAATGGAAGCAGGGAGGCCGAGGGTAATAGAGTTAGCTCTCGTTTCTCAGGGCAGACATGTTAATTACATTTTCTATTTCCGCTCATTACCTCTGAGCAGGTCTCTGTGGGTTGCCCGGCTTTCTCCTCCTCCTTAGCCAAAGGCATCTGGAGAGGGTACAAGTCGCCATGGGCTCCTTGGTAAAGATCCACCTCCAGCAAGCCAGGCTTCAGTTTCATTGTGGGGACCAAAGGGTCTAGTATTGAGCTCTCTGAGTCATCCTCAGGACTGATCTGATTTCACAGCTTCCTGATCTTGCTCCGCCTCCCGACCCCATACTCTTCATTCCTTGACCTCTTAGCCAAGGACAGCCTTTCCTCTGAACACACCTGGGAGGGGGGCCACGCCCACTCACCTGCCCATCATAGCTGGAGAGGCCTGCTATTCTCAGCCCTCAGGGATCCTCCCAGCAGCCCTGCCTGCCTCCCTGACTGGAGATGCTGAAACAGAACTCTTTCAAGGCTTTTGGGAAAGAAAACTCTGAGCTCTGCACAGCCAAAGAGGTAGCTTCTGGGCCTTCCTATGTACCCCACAGGGGTCTCGGTGTACTCAGCAAGCTGTGTACCACAGAAACACCGCCCGCGAGTAAAGTATCCTTCCTGGGTTTGTTCCTGTGTTTGAGGTCAACACTGGGTGTCTTTCTCAAATGCTCTCCGCCTTTTATTTTTAAGTTTATCTTATGTGCATGTACGCATGCTCAGCACGTGCAGGAAGGCATCGTATTCGGAACTGGATTCACAGGCAGCTGTTAGCTACCATGTGGGGGCTGGGAAACTGAACCCCAGGCTCTCTTCAAGAGTGCTCTTAACCACTAAGCAATGCCTTACTTGTTGAAACAGGATCTCTCACCTGCACCTCAAGTTCATCAATTCAACTAGGTGTGCTGCATGCTGGTCAGTGGGGTTTCTGGGACCCGCCTCCTCAGCCTTCCCAGCTCTGAGGTTACACATGTGTGTCTCTGAGCCTGACATTGTTTGTTGATGCTGGAGTCCAGCTTCAGTTCCTCCTGCTAGCAGGACAAGCACCTCCCCAGCCCCTACTCTCCTTTACTTTCTATGTGGTCCGTCCAGCTCTGTGGTTCACTTTCTCTTCTGGTCATGTTGGTAGGTGGAAGTGGCGGGTCTGGTGAGCCTGGTTTCATCCTGTTGTTCTAAGACTTCATCTCCTCATTCTGAGGCTAACTTCCTAAAGTGGCATCAAGAGTTCTTTTAACAATTAATACTAAAGTGCCTTCCTCACTGTGGGGGGGGGGAACCTCTCTTCCTTTCTCCCTTGCTGTTTAGAATGAGCCATGAGTCATCTTTATTCCCACACTGAGCTTGCCTTAGGCCTTTCTGGTTGGAGAAGAGAGTCTCCATTCAGTGAAATCTGAGCCTGCCTAG
>JAQHUG010000018.1:3463964-3479883 GCA_028555095.1 Dicrostonyx torquatus | reverse complement strand
CACACACACACACACACACACAGCTTGAATTCTAAAGGAAGGAGAAAGGAGGAGGGAGAATTGACATATCAGGGTCCTCTGGCCTGTGTGCACTCCTGTGGGAACACCAGGGTTGAGACTTGTCTTCATCAGCAGGCTCTTGAGAAATGTAGAAACACTGGTCCACGCTGGTCCACAGCTCTAGGGACACCTACTAAGGGAGAAGCTTCTTTGCAATGTGCGGATGAGAAAGCAGGTCCTGAGAAGAAATGGAGTAGCCCCAAGCTAGAGAGAGTCAAAGGGGCCAGGAGGGAGAGAGTTCCTCATCTCCCCGACTCCTTCCCTGCTGTCCAGAGGGCCCTTCCATGAAGGTGTCAGCAGCTCTCACTGTCTGCAGCCTGTGCTCTCAGTGATTCATCAGCTGGCAACTTGCTCTGGTTTTGGTCTGGAGCCCCTTGAAATATGATAAACAGGGCTATTTAAAAAAAATAACAATAATACAGGGTCCGAATAAAAGGCTCCCAGACTGCCCCAACCAATCTGAGTGCTTCTCTCCTCTCCAGATGCAGGAAAGGTACTTCACATGGCAGATAATATGTTACATTAGTGGAAATGGTTCTTTTTAGCAATCATTGTCTAGAGCCAAAAAAGATGTGGGTATTAATTGATGCGGCTTTCTTCAGCGTGCTATTTTTGTATTATTGATACACTCTTGCAAATAATGAGGCAATTTTGCCTTGTTGAAAGAGAAAAAAATCAGAGTGTAAATTGGAAGATCTAAAAGATGATTTCAAGTGAGGAACCCGGCAAAGAGCAGCACAAGCTGCATGAAGACACTGTTCCTTTTGTTGGCTGTTTGGGTAGCTGGGGCACTTTTGAGGCCCATGTTGTTATGCAGGAAAGGGTGGGAACTCTCCTCCACCCTTCCACTTCCTGCCCCACACTGCTTGAACAGGCAAGAGAAGGTCAGGGCTACTCATTCCAAAAGCTAGGGGGCCCAGTGTTTGAGAAAGAAAGAAAGGAAGGAAGGAAGAAAGAAAGAACGAAACAAAGAAAGAGAAAGAGCGAGAGAAAGAAACAAAAGAAAAGAAAGAAAAGGTAGAGATTGAGGACTTAGAGTCATGTGAATTTGGCAGAAGTACACATCTTAGTCACCAAACAACCAAACTAGGGGCTGGGCTCATAGCTCTGTGGTAGAGCATTTGCCCAGCATGCACCAATTTTATTTTGAACCCTCAAAATGTAATAGTACTTGTATGGTTATATGAGTTACACAGTAAAGCTGGTGTAACGTGAATAGCTTATAGCTTCCCACCCCGCACCCCAGCACTTCTCTCAGAAATAACTACCTCAAGCCTACCCAGGAACTGAGCCTGAGCGGCAGGGACAGAGAGGTGTGTGTGTGTGGGGTCGTGTCTAAGCCCACTTGTCTTTGTACCCACTTCCTACTGCACTCTCTGAGGAGGGGGGAGGGATGGCCTCTAACAGCTCAGGAGCTTGGGGCAATTACAACTATGAAAGAAGCAAGAGGTGACACTAATTATCTCTGAGAAGAGCAGCTGCCCTGCTGGCTTTCAGGGTGGTCTTGCCCAGTTGAGAACCTTGTGGTTTGTTCGTGTAGTCCATGGAGCTCTCTGTTAGTCGGTGTGTTAAATTGCGGGTCCTCTGAAAACCTTGCCCAAATCTGATATTGGTGACCTCCAACGCCTAAAAGAATGCATATTCAAAATTTGAACCTGTTCATCATAACAATCCTGGGTCTCTTCCCCAAGGAATTGAATACTAAATACACGTAGGATAGAGAAGTGGGTGAAGGCCCTCTCTTCTGGGTGAGAGAGTAGATACCACCTGTGAGTGCAAACTCTCAAGAAATGTGTTCGCTAGGCGGTGGTGGCACGTGCCTTTAATCCCAGCACTCGGGAAGCAGAGGCAGGTGGATCTCTGTGAGTTCAAGGCCAGCCTGGTCTACAGAGAAC
Source organism: Dicrostonyx torquatus (assembly GCA_028555095.1). Lineage (NCBI taxonomy): Eukaryota > Metazoa > Chordata > Mammalia > Rodentia > Cricetidae > Dicrostonyx > Dicrostonyx torquatus. Next base: position 3,477,928 of record JAQHUG010000018.1, on the reverse strand, counting down.
TAGTTCAGGTACGGGCTCCAAAAGCTACAGAGAAATCCTGTCTTGCAAAACAAATAAGCAAACAAACAAAACAAAACAAAACAAAAAAAACAAGAAAGAAAGGTGATGTGTTAGTAGAAGAACATGGATGAAGGAATGCAAAGAAGAACCAAAACAAACTAGAAGCCCAAGAACTGTGAAGGAATCAAAGAGCTGGTGGCTGGTGAGACACTTCAGAATGAAGCCATCAGAACAGATGTTAGACCCTGGCTTTCTAGTTTGAGGGACAGGTGTCATGCTGCCTGTATGGGCTTTATGTCTACACATGAGAACACAGATCAGAACTCTTTGCTGATTCAACCTTGGGCCTTGGCATGTTGATACCACCCATCGACACCCCCCCCCCACACACACACCAGTGGCTGCTTCCTTGTGAGGCATCTGGTTGAGATTCACCAATAATGATTCTCAAGCCACCAGTCTAAGTCAGTGGGACCAGGAGTGAGCCGAAGTACTACCGAGAGTTCAAGGGAAAAGAAACGGATGATGTGGGTTTAATTTTAACTATGCTCTTTAGATGGTAGTTTCAAATGCAGAGGCTGTTGGAGGGCAGTCATAATTTGCTTTCCGTTGTGTTCTCGCACCGCTTGGAATTCTCCTTTTCAAACTTGTACTTCTCTGGAAACTCCACAGCTATCATCCCTGGTGACAGTAATGTGTTTTCCCCCCACTCCTGCCTGTTAGGTATTTCCTTAAGGTGGAAGGAATTTAATGCCTAAATTTCTCTATCTCCAGCTCTTTGATTGAGTTTCAGGCAAGGTCAGTCTGGATAAGAGCTGCACCTCTGCCACAGCTGAAAAAAATCTGCTTCCAGACAGATCCATCCACTCACCTGTTCTCCTCAAGGACAGGAGTCCTGTACGCCATCTGCGCAGTAAAGAAGAACAAGAGCCAAGGTCCAGGCCCTGGAGAAAGCACAGACATTGTGGCTGGAGACCCTGGATTGGAACCCTGCTTTTCTCTAACTGTGGGGAGTCCAGGAGGTTACTTTAATTACTTTAACTATCTAAACAATGCATTCCTCATCTTAAAAATTGAAACAATGGGACCTTCTTGGGGTGTTGTTTTGGAGAATATATAGAATCTTTATCCAACAGCCTGGACCACAGTAAAATTCAATAACTACTAGTAAGCATTTTAATAGACAGATCTCATTCATGTGGCATATGGTAGAGTAAGCACACAGCACCTATCCGAACTCTAAGAATAGATGCATTTGAACCCAATTCGAATTCAACAAATTTGCCTTACAATTGATTTAACACTCCCTAAACAATGAAGGAGTTATCAATTCTTTTCTAGATGTGAGGGTTGGTATAATTGAAAGTTTCTTCTTGAATAATATATTGGGTAGCTCTGAACCTTAAGATGAATATATGACTACATCCTTACAAAGATCCTGACTATGTCAGTTCCTGTTCTACACTGTCCATGCATTACATATTGTCCTGTGAGTCTAAAAAGATAATAACTAATAACTCAAGCCTATTTCACAGGGGGAGGCTCAGAGTCAGAGCAATATTTCAGTCTCATACAGCTGGAGAACCTGAGCCAAGTTCCAAACCCAGGCCAGGGTAACTCCAGCCGCCCACTGATCTTCACAATACCACACTGCCTCTTACGGGGCTCCCGATATAGAATGAGAAAGCCCAGTGTGACTCATTGTCTTCCTCGCCACAAAGTCCCTGAAAAACCTTTGGCTTGAAAACTTGGAAGGGTAACACATTAAGCCTTCTCTACAACGACATAATTTCTCTTATGACATCCACCGGGAACCCTGAGGGCACTGGGACACATGCACTCACACAGAATTGAATATATCTAGGGACACTCGACAATCTGGGAATGGCATGGGAGTCCCTTGATTCACCTCGCTCACCATACAGTTGATGGTGTCGAAGACCAGAGATATCTGTTAGGTGTTCTAGAAGCATGCGCTGAGCAGCATGGGCCGATGTAGTAGAGAAGAGGGCAGACATGCCAGACCCCAAAGCCACAACTAAAGGACTGAAAAAAATTCACACTATCAAACCATAGGATATTCATTCCCAAAGATCCATTGCCATGGAGAATGTACCCATGCTCGCTTCCTTTCTTCTGCTCAGTTCCTACCTGTCTTTACTCTCCCAGTGTAGAGCCCAACCTTTGAAATGGTGCCACCAATGTTCAGAGTGGGTCTTCCTGTAACCATCAACAATCAAGACATTTACCAGGCTGAGGCCAATACGATCTAGATAGTTCTTCATTAAGACCCTCTTCCCTGGTATTTCTAAATTGTATTAAGGTAATTAAAACTAGCCAACAGAGAAGGCATGGCAAGAATTAATCTCTATGCATCAGAGGAGGGGTTGGGGGTGAATCATATAATGTATTATAAGCAAATTGCCACAATGGAAGAAAAGGGGGTTTACATGAAGCTGCTGAGATGTGAGATTATTTACTTGCTTTTGAAACAGAATCTCACTATACAACCCAAGCTGACCTCAAACTCATAATCTTTCCTCTTTGGCCTTCCAAGTGCTGAGATTCCAGGAAAGAATCACAGTGTGTCACTGAGCCACAGGGTCTTCACGGCTCATATTCACATTGATGGGGTTTGGAGAAACTAAGTGGGAGAAATCTGCAGGCTGTGTTTCCAAGACTGAGTGTACTTTCTCATCCATTTACTTCCTATTCAGTTGTCTGCCAGGGTTCTTGACTATACCTGCCTAGGTCTGAGTGAAGAAACCTGGCTCCATTAAGCAATTGTGTTGCATGGACGCATTCTTCTTTCCTCTCTGATCTTGACTGTGACTGCGGTGTAGCTAACTGCTTGAGTTCCCGCCTTGACTTCCCAGAAATGAATGACAATGACCTAGAACTGTAAGTCAAATAAGCCCTTTGAGCCTCCATATTGTTTTGGCCAGAGTGTGTTAGTCACAGGGGAATGAAGAATTGCTATGTGAAATTGTGTGTCGGTTCTGAATGGTCCAGGTTGGGAAGCAGAGTGTAGCCCTTCTACTCAGGTCCATCGGCTAGAGCTCAGGCCTGGAGTGACACCAACCAGAGACTTGGGGCATGTGACCCATGTGTGTCCAGGGAGGGAGAGCCAACTGATGTGGTGGTTTTAATAACCACTTGATAACTGGTATGCAATCATTGTGATTTTTCAATGCGTGCACGGTAATTTTTGGTTTGACCTTAATATTTTGTGCATATTTATGAGGCATAATGTGATATATTGATTAATAAATACATTTAGGGATGATGCTAATTAGCATATATGTCACCTTAAGCTTTTTTTTTATTTAGTTGAAATGAATATATTTGGAATCCTTTCTCACTGTATACAATGCATTATTATTAATTTTATTTGACTTATGTTATAGAATACAAGAAGTTATTTCTTGTTTAATTGTAACATTGTACCTGTGCTGGTGAGTTTTAATGGTCAATTTGACACAATTTAGAACCTGGGAAGGGTTTCAATTAAAGAATTACTAATCAGGTTGGCCAATGGTAATATCTTTGGGAAATTGTCTTGATTGTGAATTGGCCCATTCCACTGTGGGCAGCACCATTCCTAGGCTGGCCCCTGAGCTGTATGAGTAAAGAAAGCTGGCTCCATTAAGCAAGCAGGCAGCATGAATGCATTCATTTACTTTACTCTTGACTGTGGCTATGATGTGGGCTTGCTTGAGTTCCCGCCATGACTTCCCAGAAATGATGGATAATACCCTGGAACTATAAACCAAACAAACTCTTTCCTCCTTTGTATTTTTTTTTTTTTGGTTCAGGGTGTTTTATCCATAGCCACAAAAATGAAACTATAACAGTACCTCTTAACCAATATCTGTCCATGTCCCCTCTTTCCTCACTGTCTGGTAATCTTAATTAAAGTGTCTTCTAGTTCCATTGAAGTTGATAGTAATTCATTTGCATATATAGTTTCCTTATCTATTCGGCCATTAAGGGACATTTACATTGATTGCATATCTTGCCTATTATAAATAGCGCTACAATATGGAAACTATTGCTGTTCTAGTATTGTCTTCTTAAGCTCTCTGTCCAAGGTGGCAATTATTGGATGTTTTTCATTTTAGATTTTTGAGGAGCCACCATACTCTTCCCTGCACAATTAGCATATATTCTCATGGATAGTGTGTAAATCCCCATTTTCCAACATAACACTCACACATTTATTCAAGTGACAAAGTACAGTCTCTTTCACAGGACAGTAGTTCAAAGGTAGGCCAACCTTGAGTGTCCCTTTGAAGTAACATATCAGGGTCCTGAGATGATGACGACTACCAACAGGGGTGATTTTTGGGTGGAGGTGTTGGGTGGACTTTTGGGTGTTGATAGGCATTTCTTAATACAAAAGTGGATTGTGCCATTCTGGTTATCCAGTGTGCTGAAAAGTTTTTGTTCAACATGATACAACCTTGCATTACCTGGAAAGAGAGTTTTATTTCAGAAATTGCCCCCATCAGATTTGCTTGTGTGCATCATTTCTTCGTGGCTAATTTCTATAGAAGGACTCATCCCAATGTGGGCGGTGTCATCCCTAATCAGGTGGGATGATCTTATTTATCAAAGAAAAGACTCTTCAGCAAGATAAAAGGGACAGACAATAAGCAATGTTCCTCTATGGTCTCTGCTCTGTTTCCTACTTCTAGATTCCTGTCTTGAGTTAGTATCCTGCTTCCCTTAGTGATGTATCATAAAGTGTGAGCTGAAATAAGCTCCTTTCTCCCTGAGTTGTGTTTTTGTCAGTGTTTTATCGATGCAACAGAAACTTAACTAGAGACACCCAGTGTTCCAGTTCATATCTTATCTCTGTCCTTCTAGGTCAGCATTCTCAACCTGTGGGTCGTGACCCTTTTGGATGAGGAGCCTAGTCACCCTTCCACAGGGGTCGCCTAAGGCCATTGGAAAACATAGATATTTAAATTATGATTCATAATAGTAGCAAAATTAGTTATTAAGTAGCAATGAAAATAATTTTATGGTTGTGGTCCCCACAACATGAGGAACTGTATTAAGGGTTGCAGCATTAGGAAGGCTGAGAACCAGAGGTCTATGTTCTTGGTGGGTGTCTATCCTATATCACCTTTGTCCAGAACTTATTTAGCCCATGTTTTATCGTTTAGTTCATGGAAGGGACAACAGAAACTCCATACAGCAGAGATTTAGAAATAAAGAAAACACAGGGTTCGTGTTAGAGAATCTTTGTTCTTCGCCATGCATTGCCTGGTGAAGAAACTAAAGACAAGTGATTAAAAATGAGGCTGACAAGCGTTATAATAAATGCAGGCACACAGAGTAATGAGAACAGAGGGAGAGGAAAAGCAATTGTGCCGGGGGATGGTTTCAAAGCAGAAGCAATTTTTAAGATGAATTTTAAAAGATAAATAATGATTTCCAATGAAAACACATTATATACAAAAGCAGCGCTCTGTGCTGCACAAGGACGAGATAGAGAATAATGAGGATCTGAGCTTGGCTGTAGGAGGGCAGGGAGTGGGAAGAGGGAAATTAGACTTTGAACCCATTGGTAACATTTGAATGCTACGCGGGGGTTCTGTACTCTTCCTTATAGCTTAAGGGGAAAGACTGAGTAATAATTTGAACCTTGGCTTTTCAAGCCTGATCACTGGTCACCATAACCATCTGTTCTTTTTTATTTTTTTTTAAAATTCCCTCTCAACTTAGAAAATAAGTCAAAATTCTATTTTGGGAAGTTAACAGTTGTTCAAAGTGCTCCTTACTCCTCTTTTCTTCTTTTTTATCCCCTGACAAGTGCATCTACAGTGCCAGGTTCTGGGTCTACATGACAGGGTTTTGAACGAAGTCTCTGCTCTCAAAGAATTCACTACCTCATATGGGAGGTGCGGTTTTCATGCCAATTGTATGCTAGACACAATCTGGAATCGCCAGGGTAATGGACCCTTGACCTCTCTGTGGGAGATCATCTTGCCTGTGGAGTAGGTGTAAGAAGATGCATCAAGCCGGGCGGTGGTGGTGCATGCCTTTAATCCCAGCACTCAGGAGGCAGAGGCAGGCGGATCTCTGTGAGTTCGAGACCAGCCTGGTCTACAAGAGCTAGTTCCAGCGCAGGCTCCAAAGCCACAGAGAAACCCTGTCTCGAAAAACCAAAAAAAATAAAAAAGAAGAAGAAGAAGATGCATCATCCTGAGTGGGAGATCCTGGCCCTCAGTGGGAAATCTTGGACTGAGCACTGGCATGCATCTCTTCACTATTATCTTCTGACTATAGACATCATAAGGCAAGATGCTTCAGGATTCCGATGCTTGACTCCCTACCATGATAAACTGGACCTTGAACTGTGAGCTAAAACAAACCCTTCTTATTTTAAGTTGCTTTTGTCAGAGTACTTTATCAGAGCAACAAGCAAAAAGAAACCAAGATGAGATGCAGATACACAAGCACAGGCAACTAGGGTACCAGTTATTGAGAGGGTGAAGTACCCAGTCATAGGAGATGGTGCTGATGTGGTTTCATTCCTTCATTAAATGCCCTGACAGAGTTCTCTGTGAAGAGATTCTAATTGCCTTGTCCTCAGGGAAAGCAAGTTTGCTGGCTCCATTCATAAAAGACCGTTTGATAACTTTAATTAAACAGTAGGTGAAAGGATGCGTACTGTTATTGAGTGAACTGGGGTGAAGGTGGTCTCCTATTTAAAACATTCTTAAAAGTCACAAAAGTGACCATTCAACATTCTGCCCCTCCTACATAATCTGTGCCCCTGGTCCCACAGTGGCCTCTGGAAAGCAATAACACGAAGATTTCACTGTCTCCAGTGTGCACTGACCATGCCCTTGTGGTTTGCTAGTTCATCAGTTTTGCAATTAAAGGCTGAATGTACTCGAAAGCAAAGAGTGAGTCTGACCTTGGAGGATGTCATGTTCTCAAACCCACTGAGTCATCCAACAATTTACGAGCCAGGTGAGAGGTTTCCAGATGTGAGGCAGTGATTCCCCGAACGTGACTTTTGGGGAAAAGGGAGAAAAACTGTTCATAGCCATCTTAGTGTAGAAGCTCAGACCTCTAGCCTCAGTAACATCTTGCGAGCGTCACACTATAATCTTGGGGTTTTTTTTTCCTATTTTTCCTTAGAGACCAAAGATTGTATTTGATCTTTTTACTTTGTCTGAAATAAAACTCTTTGACTTCAGAGCAATAGTTCTACCTTTCTGGACCACTGGACCGAGAAGTCCTGGGGTCCCTGGAGCATCAGGGGGGCAGCCAGCTGAACTCTGTGCTTGTTGTGGTGACCCCATGGAGACTCCTTTCTGCATGAGTCCCAGCTGTCTATGTAGAAGGCGGAATCCCCTAGCCCATTATTTCAAAGAGTCGCTATCTAGCCATCAATGTTGGGAACTGGTCCTGTTTTATTCTCTTAACCTGTTAATGACACACTCTTCGGCTCCTCTTTCAGAGGACCTCCTGGTCCTGCATTATTGCATTGCAGTGACAGTTTACCTGGCATCTTCCACACTCTTGCTCCATCCATGGAGCACTTTTATGTCCTTATCCAATTTCTGAATTGAATCTGATTCAGACTGCTAGACTCTTCCCTCCAAATTCCCAGGGTACTGTATTTTCTCTGTAGGTGTTGACACACATTGGTGTAGGAGATGCCCCTACATTTCTGTTGCTTTCATTGGTTAAATAAAGAGACTGCCTTGGCCTTTTGATAGGGCAGCCCTTAGGTGGGCGGAGTAGACAGGACGGAATGCTGGGAAGAAGGGAAGTGTGGCAGACGCCATGCTGCACCTACCCAAGATGGATGCTAGTTAGAATCATGCCAGCAAGCCACAGTCAAGTGGCGATACATATTATTAGAAATGGGTTAGATCAATATGTAAGAGTTAACCAATAATAGGTTAGAACTAATGGGCCAGGCAGAGTTTAAATGAATACAGTTTCTGTGTATTTATTTCTGGTATAAGTTAGCTGGGACCAAAAGCAGGCCTGCGGCCGGGAACTGGGAGCTGGGAACACAGCCCGCTCCTCCTCATGCAACAACACATAGCCTCATCCCCTACCTGCCCGTGTTCTCCATTCTCTCATCTATTGTCACTTCTTGGGCAAGAGCTGTTTGCTTGCTCCCAGATGGTCATCATTTTCTCAGCCTTTATTTACAGGATTATTCTTATTTCATTTTCATATTTCTTATTGCATATGGAACTCCACACACCTTTGTATGGATTTCCTTTGTATTTATGTAGGTGAAATTTACTGAATATGCGGATGGATGTCTTTCATTGGTTTGGGAAAATCCTTGACTATTGTGTCTCCGTGTATTGTTTGTTGTAGTGTGTTTCTCTATCTTTCTAAGGTTTCCTGTCCACATAGACACACTTATATTTTTAATGTACTGTAGGTTTTTTTTGTTTGCTTGTTGTAGGTTTTGGTTATTGTGACTATTTGTCTTTTGAGACAGAATCTCACTACATAGGGCTGACTGACTTAGAGTTCTATACGCAGAAGTAGCTGAAACTGACCTCGAATTCATTGAGACCTTTTTGTCTGAATACTGGGACTCGGGGCATGCGAGGAGGAAGAAAGAGAAGTAAGGAGATGTGTGTGCACCATCACACCCAGTTCTTAAGAGACTTGTTTTGCTTGGCCATTTAATCTATTTTCTCTCTACTCTCTCCCTAGTTTCCATGTTTTCTGACATACCATATTCTGTATTGTGTTTCCTTTGTGTCTTATCTGCTACCCGATACATAAATACATGAGTCTTAGTTTGTTATATTTCCCCTTTGTATCATTCTCAAATGGCCATTTTATCAGCTTGCTGTAGATTTTACTTTCTGATGAAATTCCATATTCAACTCATTTCCTGTGCTTTTGTTTTCTTAAAAATGTTAGCCATAGGCATTTTGAAACCTTAGACTTCTAACTCCACCATCTGGGGTTAGTTTTAGGTTTGATCCATATTCAAGGGCCTAGGTTTGCTCTCTTCTTGCCACTGAGAACCTTCTCTATCCAAGGATGGGCAATGGGGCTGTTGGTCATGAGCTGATGTCCCAGTGGCTCTCCCTTCTCTGGAAAGTTAGAGCATTAGTTCTTGTTCCACAGTTTCACGAAGCCTTTCAAACTCCTTTAGCTTTCTGTGGTCATTTAGGAGGACATTCTAGCCTGCTGTGACCTATTCCCTCCTGCATACTGTTATTTCCTTGGTGTATTAAGTGGCTGCTGTCTTCCTAATTTTGATGATTTTTTTCTCCATCTGGAAAATGGAAAGGTGATTTTTATACTTGACAACTCCAGCAGGTCTGAGTCTTGGGGGTCTCCAGGAAGGAGGGACTTTCAGCACTGATATCAGTGCAGTGTTGAAGACCCTGTCACTACTCCCTGCCTTGTTCCCTTTACACCCACTGTGTTTAAACCCCTATGGCAAGCTGTTGGTACAGCAGATCAGTGCTCTCTCTAAAGCCCCTGTTTCTGGCTTGGCTGAGTATGTTCTCTGATGTCTGTTCTCCCCTAAGTCTTTTGTAACCTTGATCATAACCCATTTCATGATCTACTAGCATCCTCTGGTTCCATTCCAGATAGACTGTAAGGTCCAACTCTTACTCATGCTTAGCCCTCAGTGTGGTCTTGCCAGAAAATATGATCTCATTAACTTAATGAAGCAATTCATTTTCTTAAGTGTTATTTAGGGGATTTGCAGATTCTATACTTATTTGCTAAGCATCTACTATGTCTGGATTTCTTCCTATGAGCTGGGGACACAGATGCGGGGGGACGGTGCCTCTGCCTTGTCTTCCTAGGCTACCTGGTAAAATGGGGAAACTGGAGGAATGAGTGACTCTCATGGGCATGGCCTCATTCCTTATGGCTCAGAAAACAATCTAAAAGGGTTAAGGGTTGGTGAGGATGCTCAATGGGTAAAAGCACTTGCTGCACAGATCGTTGACCTGAGTTCAAACCTAGACCCCCCCACACAGAAAAGTGAAAGGAAAGAACCAATTCCTGTAAGGTGTCGCCTCTGTCTCTCCCTCCTTCTCTCTTCCTGTTTCCCTCCCTCCCTCTCTGTCCCTCCCACCCCCTCAGTAAATCAAAGTAATAAAATATTTAAGAATTACACATCTCCACATTTCTTGGCTACTAAGTGGTGCAAGGAGTCCTTCCAAGGGCAAACTGAGAGTTCTCATGGTTACAGCTCGCAGGCAAGTGAGAACGAACTGACTTCAAAGGGAAAATGTCTCTTACAGAAATTATGTCGTTGCTTTATAAATGTCTTCTTCCCAATACCTTTTAATCACTTCCTGCTGAAATAGAGTGGTATTCTGTGAAAGAGCTCTATAATGATAGAATGATCTATTATACATTATGCAAATGCTAGTTTCTTGAATTTTTTGCTTCGACGTATCCATTTTTTTCTATTTTTTAATTTAATCATTCATTTTTTTCCTTTTTCCCCCTTCTCAAACTATATCCTGATTATAGTTTTCAGTCCCTCTACTGCTCCCACTTCTTCCCGCCCCAACCCCTGATCCATTCCCTTTCTGTTTCTCATTAGAAAAAAAAGAGGTTTCTAAGATATAATAATAAAATAAAATATGATAAAACAAGAACTAACACATCACAATTGGGCAAGGCAAACAGAAGAAAAAGAGCCCATGAGAAGGCACGAGAATCAGGACTTATTGGGATCAAGCACTAGTTTCATAGACACATAGTGTCTGTGGAGCAATTGAAAGATGGATTGATTGATCAAAGAACTGAATATTTAATTCAACTCAATAATATTCAGCTTTAATAAATTTGAGGTTGGTTGCTACCATATTGAGTAATAGCCATTACAACTTTAAGTGAATATCAGTCTATTAATATTAAAGATACAATGAGATAGCAAAATGAGCCGACATAAACAAGATGTTTTTTTTTCTTTCCCTCAAAATAAAATCCTCTCCATTGGAATTATGTTCTTCACAGGAAACAGCTTGGTTTCTCATCTCTTCATCAGCTGAAATGTCAAGACACCTCACTGAAAGCAAGGACACCCACTGCACATGTGTGGTCCCTAAGCCCTGTGCCATGTGAAGGCAAAGGCTGTGGACTCAGCCTTATAATCATAACCATCAACATGGGATCACAGGGAACTTTTCAGATAGGGAAGAGCCAGATCCTGGCCCCATAACGCCCTCCCTCAGCTTAGCCACTTTCCTGCTTGTCAGAGTGACATGCTGTGCTGGGTGTCCTCTGTGTCTGTGGATCAAAACACACCTGTGCATGAGAAATGTCTCTTTCATGCATTGTCTCCCTCAATGGAGGCTTATTATGGTTATGAGTGTTTATAAATTTCTGTGCTTTCTCCCATTTTTACAGTGAGGCTATAATTTAGGGAGCAAATTGCTTGCCCAGCCATACATCCATTGTTTGTTTTTCCATCTTCCATGCTAATTTTTGAACCACCTTTTCTTACCATCTCTCCTCTGGGCTCTGGACTCTGATAATCTCTACTTTCCAGATTAAACGTGGTATACTAGACTGGGCTGCTATGAGTAACCTGGGATGTATATTACTGCCCTCTGATAGGAAGTAGAGAAAAAATGCTAGATCAAGTTGACATCTTCACCCTTCACATAAGACACTGTTAAGCCCAAGTTCCAAAAGTAAGTCCATTGCTCTGACAATCTTCTACTCTTCACTTTTAGTTTCCTGAAATACTGCTTAAGTTCATACTGCTGTAGGCTAGCAGGACTGCTTACTCATCCTCCCCATCACCTAAACCTATCCTGGATCTTTCTTCTTGGAAACCAGATGATCAGGGTCACTGTGACAACTGTTCACAGCTTTAGGTTACTGTGGTCTCCTTAAAGGACCATAGTCCCTCTAACCTGGTATTTCTTTTTCTTGGCTTCATCATGAGTGGTGAACCATTATCAGAATATAAGACTTAGCAAGTTCAGAAATAACTTGAGTGATGTGGGATTTCCCTCTGTGTGCTGTGATTACCGTTAATGAATAAAGAAACTGCCTTGGACCTATATAGCAGGGCAAAACTTAAGCCTGGAAAACTAAAGTGAATGCTGGGAGAAAGAAGGGCAAAGTCAGGGGAAGCCATGGAGCTACCACTGGAAACAGACATGTGGAAACTTTGCTGGTAGGCCACGACCTCATGGTGATGCATAGATTAATGGAGATGGGTTAAATTAAGATGTAAGAGTTAGCCAATAGTTAGCCAAACAGTGATTTAAGTAATATAGTTTCTGTGTGATTATTTTGGGGCTGAGCAGCCAGGAACCAAAAAGCAGCCTCCTCACACTTGACTCTTAAGTAAATTTTATTGAAAGACTTAACTACAGTTTTTCTATTTATTATTAGCTATTGTTCACCTCTACCCATGCCTAATTTATAAGTTGAACTCTCTCCGGGCGGTGGTGGCGCACACCTTTAATCCCAGCACTTGGGAGGCAGAGGCAGGTGGATCTCTGTGAGTTCGAGACCAGCCTGGTCTACAAGACCTAGTTCCAGGACAGGGTCCAAAGCCACAGAGAAACCCTGTCTTGAAAAACCAAAACCAAACCAAAACAAACCAAACCAAAACACAAAAAAAAAACAAAAATAAGTGAACTCTCATCCAAGTACACCCTAGGCATGACTCTGACTAGCTTCCAAGGTCAGAGGAGGGCAGGCATGGACAGGGAGGTATGGCCATTGACATAGAAGTTAAACTCTGTCGTCTATTCAGGGCAAAGATGCTTCAGTACCTATGAACCAGACCTTAACAACTGTTACGGCTGCACAGATGGTTTGCCAGAAATAATTACACTCCTAGAGAGACTCAGCCTCAACTGGTCACATCCCCCAGCTCTTTCTCACGATGGAAAATTTCCTTGGCATAGTCAGGGCGTGTGATTTATTCTAGGGGCACTGGACATTCACCACATGGAGTGATGATGTTGGAAGACCTGTGTAGTCAGACTGTCCTTTGGGCCACCAGCTCACAAATAATGACACAGAGACGTCTTATTTATTATGAAAGCTTGGCCTTAGCTTAGGCTTTTTTTCTAACTAGCTCTTACAGCTAAATTAACCTATTTCTATTGATCTATGTCCTATCATATGGCTTGTTACCTTTCCTTTGTCCCGTGTGTCCAATTTGTTCTGTTGGCATCTTCCATGTACCTCTATTCTCTTTGTTCTGCCCAGAAGTCCTGTCTATCTCTCCTGCCTAGCTATTGGCTGTTATTACACCGTGAATAGTCTACAATGGATCTGGACCCTGCTTCTCTTTGGCTTGTGTTGGCACCTCCCAGCAGTCAGTCAGTTCATTGTGTCCTTGAACTTTCGTGCGTCCTCATCCTCTATTTATCATGTACCACAGAACTCCAGTATCTCTACTTACTGATCATTCTTCAGATTGCCACACTCCCATGTTCTGAAATCTACCAACTACTGTTGTCTGACCTAAGTACTGGCATCCACCGTTCAGCCATGCCCACTCCCTTACTATTGATGCAATAGCCATGCTAACCTCCTAAAGTGTAATGCTAAGAACTTATTAAAGTCTTCATAGGATTCTTAGTGTTATAAGGACTCTCCTGCTCTGGCCTGTGCTGATGCTCCCTACCCTATGCTCTCATTATTTTCCTCCTGCTTTCAGCACAGCTTATCCATTATTTCAGCTCCATCATCATTTCAACACCTCATTCCTTTCCATATATTGTTCCCTGGTTTTGAAATACATTTGACCACCTCTTTAGGCTTGTTTAATGCTTACTGGTCCTTAACATCTTAGCTTAAATGTTAACTCGCCCAGTCTACCCCCCATGGACTCCTTAGAATATACATTTGATTTGACTATGAAGCCCTAAAGTACACCCCCTAGCTTAAGACTCATGCTGTTTGGTGTTTATCACCTTTGTCCTTTATAAGTTGGGTGCTCTTTTTTTCATGGC
>JAQHUG010000018.1:3412845-3443284 GCA_028555095.1 Dicrostonyx torquatus | reverse complement strand
CTCTCCCAATTTTCCATTCAATAAAAGTCACTTAGAGTGAATCATGGATTGCTTGATATGTTTCTCAGCTCCCTTGACTGTAAAAAAGAAAGAACTGTTTTCATTCTACTTCCCTCCCTTAGCTTAGCTAAGCATCACTTTCCCTGTGAGCCTTATCCCCTTATTTGAAGGAATTTTTAGATGTTAGGATTCTGACTATCTAGGATTAACTCCTATTTGTCAATTCAACCTTTATGCTTTGATGCTGAGAAGGAAGTAGCAGGAGATTGGTGTGTTTGATGGGGAGGATGAATGGGGAGAGCCGCAGGAGTCATCTCCAGCCATCTTCCAAAGCTTTCATCCCAGTGGAGTCCCGAATGGGTCACTCTGCCTCTGATCCTCACCTGCCCCAGGTCTCTTATTATAAGTGCAAAGGTGTCACCACAATAGATACCTTTGTCTACTAGCTTCTCCCTCTCTGTCACAGCTGTTTTCTTTCCTAAACTTTTCTGTTTTAAATTGTGCTTTGTCCATAACCAAGTTTGCTAGAAGCAGACCCTCAGAATTAGGGAATTATATATTAAAATGTAAAAATCCAAACAACAGTTTAGAAATGTCACATTTAGAAAGAACATTCCTGAAAGTAATATCACTGGTTACAAACCTTGGTTTTGTCCATCACCACAGACATCATTTGAACCCTCAAATCAGTATCTGTTCGCCATGTGTCAGATGGCTAATGTAATGGCCCATGGGACTTACCAGTGGGAGAACTCATTTTATAGTAGTGCTGGGCTTAATGCAAAAAGACATGTATAATTTCTCCCAAAGCAATCATCCTTACCTTCCCCAGATGCTCACACGACCCATGACCGTGTGCTTTTTGTCATGCTATATCTGTCAGTCCAAAGGGAAAGCTAACCTTTTCCCCACTTCCAATGAAGCTAAGAACAAATGCAAAACTAGTATTGAGAAACTCACTCCAAGTGAGATTCCCACAGCACTTCACTCCTGGTAAAGTGCTCGGCTGACTTGGACAAAGTGAGAATAATGGGCCATTTTAATTCCTCCACAGCTGTCAAGATATAAGCACCCCATCCATGATATCTCTGAAACCATTCGCAGCCCATGGGGCCACTTTTTTCATGATTGCCATTGTGTGTGTCTGGGTGGAGGGAGAGGACATGTTTGAGTTTGATGTATGGAGGAGGCACATGGGCCATGGAGTGCGAGCATGCCTGAGCTGGAGGATAGCCTCAGGTAGCAGGCCTCGCCCTGCAGCTGATCTCACACAGGGTCTGTTGCTGTTGGCCATGCGCATTGGTCTATCTGGCCAGTGAGATCCCAGAGATTCTCCCATCTCTCCTCCCATCTTGCTGTAGGAGCTCTGGGATTAAAGTTGTGCCCCTATAGGAGTCTTGGCTTGATGTAGGTTCTAAGTAGTCAAAGTCAGGTCTGCAGGACAAGCAGTCAATTTACCTATTAAGCTGCCTGCTCAACCGTGATGCTAGGGCCCACACAAAATGTGTGTGTTTGTGTGTGTGTTGTTCCTTTGAAGAGATGCACATGTGTGTGTGTATATCTATGTGAAAGCCAGAGGCCACCTTCAGGTACCATTCCTTGGTGTCTTCCACCTTGTTTTTTGAGATAGGGTTGATCACTGGGACCTGGGGTTAGCAGACAGGCTGGACTGCCTGGCCCAGGAGCCTCAGAGATTCTCCTGTCTCCACCTTCCTGGTGCTGGGATTACAAGGTCACAGCGTGTGTGACTTTTTACATGGCTGCTTTTTATGCTGGTCAGACTTGACTCTTGATGCTTAGGTAGGCTTTCTCCCTAAGCTTTCTCCCCAGACTCACTGAGTAATCTCCAGTGAATTTTTAGTTCAACAGATTCAGAGCAGGGTCCAGGAATTTGCATCTGTCAGAGACTCAGGTCCTACTATTGCTGACCACTGTGAGAAGCACCCATCCTCCATACATTTTCCAAGGTGATGTATACAAACTGCCTAGCGACCCATCCCTTCTTCTTCATATAGTTATTTTATAAACTATCATCATGCCCAGGTCTGCTCACTGCCCGCTCAGGCTCCTCAGTTACTAAATGCTTAAAGAATCTGTTTACTGGGGTATATGGTAGAGAAGCAGTTTCAAAATACAGGGGTCTTTGGTCCTCATTAACACTTAAAATTCCCAGAACCCAGAGGAAGGCAAGGCTCAGCAATGTAACAGAGAATCAAGCTGAAATAAACAGACCCATGCAGGGAGGCAGGAACATGCTAACACTCATGTTAAATGTGAACTCCCTTTGAAAATAAAACTAACAGAGAGAGCAATCTTTACTGGGAAGTGTAGGAGGGTCCGTCTTTATTTCTGTGCCTTGATTGGTTAAATAAAGACTACCTGGCTTGTAAGATAGGTCAGCCCTTAGGTGGGCGAAGTAGACAGAACAGAAATTCTGGGAAGAAAGGAAGTGAGAGGGCAGTCGCCATGAGGACCCCGTCACAAATGGAAGTACGGTAGAACCGTCCGGTAAGTCACCCACCTCGTAGTGACATACAGACTTTTATAATGGGTTAGTTTAGATGTGAGAGCTAGCCAAGAAAAGGCCAGTGATAATGGGCAAGGCAGTATTTAAATGAATACAGTCTCATGTGGTTATTTCGGGCAAGCAACCAGCGGCTGAGCGGGCCAGAGGCTGGGGCCTGGAAGCTGGGTACTGGGAACACAACATGCACCTCTCCTCTCCCACTCATTTACAACAGGGGAGATAGAGCACTTTAGATTAGCCAATCTGTTGTTTCAGGTGGTTAACCTTGTTCCAGACCTCAGGCTGGAGTTAAAAAACAAAACCACAAGCCTGAAGGCTAGTCCTCAGCACAATAATCTGGATGGGGCCCTATTAACTGTAACTGAATACCATGGACTTAGGACATTGGGATTGTGGCCCTTTGGCTGCTCAGGAGAACTCAAAAACAAAGATAGCTATATGGGGAACATGAGCAGCTAGCTTGCTCTTCATGGGGAACTCCACGGAAATAGCTCCCGTGGGGAGAGATTTGTTTCACCTGCTGTCACCTAGTTCATTCTCGGGGATCAAGAATGGGATTGTACTGGGGTCCAAGGGTAGCATCAGTTGCGGGCTTCCCATGGACAGGAACCTGACTCATGTACTTAGAAATGCTTGCCCACAATCCCTTTCTTTTGGCTTCCCTGGTAGGTAGAACCTCAGTGGTGTGAAATGTTAGCTCAGGGCAGGGCTTGCCCAACGGAGCAAACACCATCCCAGCTGCCGTGTTGCTGAGCTGAGAAAATGACAAACACCATAGTTATGGTTGTGGAGAAGCCAGGTCTGGAAAAGGTGATTAAATCTCAGAGGACCGGGATAGGAAAGGGTGCAGTGGGAAATGGAGAGAAAGGCTCCCGAGGATTCAGTTTCATTTTCTAAGTAAGAAACACTGCCACAATCTCTCCTGGCAGAAACAGGAATCTATGCAGCCTCCCCCTTGGGGATCAGGACCCTGGACATCAGCATGGGTGTTTTACGTTTTCCTGTACTAAAAAGTTCCTTAGAATTTGGCTGTCTGCAGATCTCAGGCCACCAATCCATCATAGTCCATCCCACAGGAGGCACCTGGGCAGAGGATTCTAAAACTATTCCGGAAATGTTTGCAGGTCATGTCTTATTGGTATGGAAGGACTTAACAGCAAGCTGTCCTTGTGATGTCTCCAACTATGGGGAGTGGAAGAGTCAGAGGCTGAACCAGAAAACAGAGACTTGGGGTACATGCAGACTGAAGGATACAGTTGCCAGAGGCAGGAGAGATGTCCCAGCAGTTAAGATCTGATGTGGCTCCTGAAGAGGACCTGGGTTCAGTTCCTAGCACATGTAAGGTGATTCAAAGCCAACCACAGCTCCAGTTCCAGGACCTCTGACCCCCTCATCTGACTTCTACAGGTACTAGGCACACATGTTGTGCACAGTCATACATCTGGGCAAATTGCTTATGCATAAAATTAAAATAAATATATCAGAGGGCAGTGGTGGCACACGTCTTTAAGCCCAGCACTCGGGAGGCAGAGACAGGAGGATCTCTGTGTGTTTGAGTCCTGTCTGATTTACAGAACGAGTTCTAGAACAGGCTCCAAAGTACAGAGAAACCCTGTCTCCAAAACAACAAAACAAAACAAAAAAATAAATTTATCTTAAAGAATAGAACTGTTGCTATACTGGGTTTAAAGATTTGTAGAATATAAAAATATACAACAAATGATCACATGTGCACACATGTGCAATTTATACAGCAACAACAAAAGAAGTTAGAGCATTAAAAATGGTTACCAGATATACATCAAGAACAACAGAATAAAGCACATTAAAAATGGATAGCAGAAGTGAAAAGAAATCAAGCTGTGTATAGTGGGACATGGTTGAAATCATAACACTTGAGAGCCTGAGGCAGGAAAGCCGAGGGCAGCCTGAGCTCTGGAGTCCTCTTGGTTGGGTGGGGCTGTTCAGTGACGGCTGTCTCGGAATGATCTGCACACCTGTGTGTAATGCAACTCCAGCAGGCTCATTGGTTCACCAAGGTAATTAGGTGTGTTTGCTGTCAGTGCTCTGTCTGGGGAAGCAGACATTTGTTTACGACTCCATGGAAAAAGTCACACCTACTGGTCCCCAACATGGGAACCTGGAAGAGGCTTGTTCACACCAAAATTCTGCTAAGCAGTTGGGTAGTTGACTTTAGAGCTATTATTTCAGATGAATTCCATGGTTCTGACCCCAACACTCTGGAGGATTTGCAAATCCTCGAAGCAAACTCTCTTCTGAGTGCTTTACTGGGAAATGTAAAAGAGTTGGGTGAGACAGTCACAGAATTATTATATCTACCAGAAATTTGAGTGCAGAGAACAGCTTCTCGATTATTCATTCATCCCCTGATTTAATCAGTTGATAATCTCTTGGGAGAGCTCCGAACAGGTACTGAACTGGATGGGGCAATCAATAAGGCAGGGCCTCTTACGATTCTACCTCGAAAAGCTATTGGGAAAGTTCTGGAGAACGTAGAAGCAGAGCCACTTGCCTTGAATGATGAGCGTCCCCCAAGTGAGGTTTGAGCGGAATATTGTAGAGTGGAAACAAGCTGGCAGAAGGCATATGGTGAGAAGTAACATTGCAGGAAGTGGGGGCTGCCCATGCAAAAGGAAACCTTTTTAAAATCCAAGTTTGAATTAGTAGGGCCGTCCTACATATCAGCAGAAGGGATAGCTGCTCTCTCTAACATGGAAAACATTTCCTGAACCATTAAAGATCCTTCCAGGCAGAGATCCTTCTAGGTCTGGATGTGAGCTCTCCCCAAGGACTGACCCCTACCCTTTGCCTGGAGATGTCTGCTTTGGTCCTTTGATCTATTCTAAAGCTCTCAAAAAAGTCTGTGTGATTCTCATTAAATGTTGTGCTGCAGAACACATGTGCATGAAAATGGTTAGCCAGGTGTCACAGATAAACATGTGGGGAGCTAACATGGAAGGGAAGAAAGAAAGAAGCAAGGAAGGAGGGAGGGAGGGAAGGAAAAGAAAGGAAAGGAAAGAAGAGGAGAGGAGGGGAGGGGAGGGAAGAGAAGGGGAGAGGAGAGGCGAGGAGAGGCAAGGAAAGGAAGACTGAATGCCTGGATGTCTGACTGTCCCCAGGGTCTCTGTGAAGCCCTAATGAGGTGCTGCTTTCTGGACTCCAGACTGAGAAACACTCTGATCCTTAGTCCAGGATACTATGAGAATACCAGTTTGGTTTGTTGAATCTGGGTTTAGAGGCGGCAAAAGGCTCTGAGGATAAAAATTTCCTTTCAGGGTTTTGATGACTGACAAACCTAAACTGGTTCTGCTTGGCTGGAGCTTCGGTCCATTCTAGACTACTCTGTCTTCCCCCAGTTTCCCTTCTAAGCGGCCCCGCCCTTTCTATTACAGTGTGAAGTCAGAAGCTTTAGAAACTGTTGTCTGTTAGAGAGAGCGAATAGGAAGATGCTACCTGAGGCCACTCACACCAACTCCAGCGACTACTTCTAGACTAGGAGAGTGGCTATTCAGTTCCTAACTTCCCTCCACTGTTAACCAAGATCCTGAAAAGCTAGCTCATCAAACATCTCATCTCTGCCTCATTCGTTGTAGGTATCCACACTCACCAAGATCCGCAAACACCAGAATGTTTGTTGACACTGAGTTTTGTCTGCCTGTGGCCCTCCAGAATTCTGAACAGACCAGAAAATTATGGGCAGAGTCCACTGTTAAAGAATAAAGCCACTGTGACAGCTGTTGATGTTGTTCTTATTAGCTTGCACATGTAGAATGCTTTCAACTAAACAAGCACAGATGTGTTTCCCAAAAGGAAATGACAGTTAACCGGTTGGAGGAAGCGAACACTTGGTCACAGAACTATCTCAGAGTTTGCCCTCTGTGAAGGGCTTCTTTTCTGCTAGAACCTATGGCTTATGTAAGAGAAGATCTGTCATAGCGTGAATAGACCTGTTTGGTTCAGGAAGGAAATCAAAGACTCTGTTTCAGATTACCCAGACCAAATCCTATAACAGTGACAGATAGAAGAGCCCCAGAAGTATCCTTGATAGATCATGTTAGCCAGTAAGGCTAGTAGTCTCCCCAGACATCTTGTTCCAGGCATCCCGTCTCTGTCTCCCCAAGCTGGAATTACTAGAGGGCTGCCATGCTCATTTGGAGTTTACATGAGTTCTGGGGATCCAAACTTCTGTCCCCTTGCTTTGGAGACAAGTACTTTAACTGCTGAGCCATCTCTCGAGACCAAGATTAGTATTTTTGGTTAAGGGAACCCTAAAACATTCAACCAAGTGGTGACCTTGCTTGCTTCTCTCTCGGTTCCTGCAGTGAAAGAATAGCAGGAAATGCTCGCTCCTGTTTTATCTATTGCTCTCCAAATGTACAGGTATGAAAAATAGCTGAAAACAAAGTAAATAGATAGGAAATTTTAAAAAATAGGGTTTTTTTTTGCTTGGTTTGTGGACATGAAAGATAATGGAAGGGGAGAGGCATGAACAAGAGAGGATGAAATGGGAAGACAAAATAACAGATGGTTCTGGTTATATGTGGAATCTAGGTTTTAAAAAAATATTTACGTGTACACATGACATGAAAGTGGCAGTGAGGAGGGAAAGGCCCAGTGAGAAGAAGAGAGGAGGCTTTGGAGGAGGACTATGTAGAAGACACAGACTGCATTTGTATAAAAATGAATAATCAGAATACCATTCTTTTATATGCTAGTTACAATATAAATATCATATTTAAAGACCACGGAAAGATACAGAGTATTTTATTCTCCAAAATATCAAGCCAAACAGTTGTTTTGGTAGAGTGATTCAGCTCAGGGTCACGCCTTTGGAATGGCCTTGCGATAAACAAGGTGTTTGGTTCTGCAGACTTGACTTGGGGTAACAGGGATCTGGGCCTGTGAAAGCAGGTCAGTTAGCAGCATGATGAGTGTAACTGAACAGACACACACAATATGCTGTTTTAGAATGTGGGTATCACACAATTTTTAGAATTCAGCCACTTTTCCATGGTCATATCATGATGATCCAGAGAGCAGACACTACACAAGCACCCTGGGTGCCAGAATGATCTTGACAGTGTGGCAGGTGCTCTAATGTGAGCATCAGCACCCCCGGGGTTTGAGGGCTGTCTCCAGTAAGACTTTGGCAGGCAGGCTACTGAACTCTGCCCACATGCCTCAGTCTATAGTTAGGGCAGCAGGCTACAGGGAGAAACTGGGGAAAGTCAAAACAGGGCTATCTAGACAGATGAAGATCTCGGAGGACAGCAGCCATCCACGATGGGAGAGCCAGTAGAAGAAGCTCAGCCTCTCTGTGTAGCTGCAGGTAGATGCAGATAAGGCACATGTGCATTTGCATGTCAGTTTCCGCAAGTAAGGATAAAACAGAGGCCACCTGGTGTGGACTAGCCACATTCAAAATTCCATGATTCTTCAGCTAGCTTGAATACATCCCCCCCTCTCCCCGCATCATGGAATAGATATGAAAGTAGAATAGGATTAACAATCACTATAAATTCATAGGAAAGCAAGAGATGATGTGAATGCTCCATCTGAGACATCAAGTGGGAAGTGAAAAGCCTATAAAAGAGATGGCGTAAACTGGGCTTCTCCCAAGGAGGTATGGAAGACAGACATGTTTCTTCCCTCCTAAGCTTCATAGAGGCACTGCCCAGGGTAATAAAAATCAGCATGTTTTTAGAAAGGAGTATTCCCCCGCAAAGAAAACCCTAACAGTACTGTAGGTGTATATATATGTAATTCCTTAAAACCTACCAGTACCCCGTCACTGAAGAAATAAAGGAACACTGCCTGGAGCAGCAAGAAGAGTGCTGAACTCAAAGGGAGTTGCTTGGCAACAGATCAAATTATTTCAACTTTGTTCCTGCCTTGATAAAAATGATGCAAAGAGAATCAAGAAGAAACTATGAAGATCTTTAGGAACAGTAGTTTCAACAGTCCCCATATAGCACAAGACAAAGTGCTTATACTAGAGCTGCATGCTCAGACTACATTTCCCAAGGTCCCTTGCAAACAGGAGTCTCTTTAGAATATGCCAATGGAAGACTTGGGCTGAGTGTAGGGAGAAGCTGGAAGGTTGTGATTCTGACAGTATAGTTCTTGTGGATGTATGAGACTTAAGGGTACCCTAGCTTTTAGTTACCTGAATAGGGTAACACCTATTTGAGAATGCCTGCCTCAGGTCCAGGGAGCCCCTGTAGCATGGATCTGAGAATGTTCTAGCAGGTCAGAAGCAGCAGCAGCCTGTACACCCAACCCCAAGGGTGTTAGCATATCCTGATTACTGAATCAGACTATCTTCCTTCTCATTCATTCCTCTATCTCTTTGGATATTTATTCATCTACTTTTTGGGTCTTCCTGTTCTTATAAGACATTCTTGCAGTTAGCACCTCTATTTGAAACCACCAAAGCTGTTTCTGAATAGATCAAGACTGAAGGAAATCTTGGAAAATTACATTCTCTTGTCAGACTCAAAACTGCAGAGCTATAGTAGTATTTTTGTGTGTGTTTTAACAAATAAAGCTTGCCTGAAGATCAGGGTGCAAATCTGGCATCACTAGTTAGCCATAGAGGTTGGGCAGTAGCAGTGCCTGCCTTTAATTCCAGCACAAGAGAGAAATATAAGACTGGAGGAGACAGGAACTCAGGGTCTCAGTCTACAGTCACACTGAGGACAGGCTCTCCCAGCCTTGTTAGAGGTAAGAACCCTCTCATGGTTGGCTGCTTTGCTTTTCTAATCTTCAGCTTGAACCCCAGTATCTGTCTCTAGGTTTTTATTATCCATTCTACACAGAACAAAATGTTTTGGGGAAACTAGGGAGGGTTCTGCGATTGCTAATATCAAAGTGTCTCTCTGTGTATAGATATGAATTGTTACAGAGATAACTTACAAGGTTTTAAAGATACAGATAGACAAATGTCAGCTATCCTTTGGTCCTCTTCTTTGAAGAACCCTGACTGCAGAGGTCCAGAGGGGCTGATGGTTGTGATGTGAAATGCTACTGCCACTGGCTGAGCCCAACACGGAAGAGCTGTGGGCATCTTCTGAAGGTTACAGGACTTGACTCTGACAGTCGTTGGATCTACTTATACTTTTGAGATAGAGGAGGACATGATCATTTTTTTTCTGGAAAATGCCTCATTGTAGAACACAGGATTGATCTCTAAGGAACCTAGACTGAGTAATGTCAAGGGCACAGTTCCTATATACTTTCATGGTATACTCAGAGTTCCTATATACTCTGCTCACACTGGGGCTCTGCCATGCGCTATTTTCCAACTCCTCAGACTCAGTAGCAGCTCAGTCTGACACCTTGTCTTATGGTGAGCTTGAGTTGGGCCAGATGAAAGATATCTCCAGTCTGTGACATTTCATTAGAGCATTTGAGGAAGGATAGGAGTGCGTGACCCACACTCTGGTGGACTGGGTTAGGGTGCAGAACAGTTTTCTTAATGTAGAACCATTCTGGTAACCACAGTTCATAAGTCAATTGCTTGGATACCAAATACTTCACGGAAAAAAAAGGGGGGGTGGTGGGATGGGGATTCCATACCTAGGTCCTGACAGACTTTTAGCAACAAAGCATGTGTTTTCTAAACCCTGTGTCCTGGATCATGGTCTGGGGATTAGCACGTAGCATGTGGTCTTTGTCATCCCATTTAATGCTTTTCAGAAGATGGGAGGAAATCTCAGTCTACAAGCGCACTGCATGGAGGGCCAGTGGGTGATGTCTGAGAAACAAATGAAACTTCAGGTCTGTGCTCTCTCTGTGTAGACAGCCCCAGATACTACCTTCTGTTACATTCCCTTGTGTGGGGCAGCACTGGATCTATTGGCGCCTGGTGTGTCTAATTGAGCAGGATGCCTTGCGGTGGCAGTTTGGTCTTACTGACGTGAATTTATATATGTGTTGTCTCTCTAGAGCAATGGCACTATTGTTAACCATCCTCTTGTGGGAAAAGCTTCTAGAAATAGTCCTACCACCCACTGTGTGGATGTACCCAATGCCCTGACACCAAGAAGGAGAGCCAGAGGTTCATTCACCACATAAAATTGTCCCCAGCCCTAGGACTGTGTGGGTTGCAGAGACTAAACCAGGACCTTGAATGTCCAGACTCAGGAGCTAATCAGTGGAAAATCCTTCCAGTCATCGAACATGTAAAACACTACGCGGATAATTTGAAACAGAAGGTCCATCCTTCCAAGAATGTAGTTGATAATGCAGCCTTTACAATTAGAATGTCCCACATTTTTCCCCTTCTTTCCAGAAAGGAATCAGATGTGGTAGGCTAATGAACATAACTTTTCAGATGTCCTGCAAAGTTGATAGGAAATGCCAATACTGAAAGAAACAGTCAACTCCTTTTCTAGCAGCACACTGAAGACTGCTGGGGACTGCTAACAAATGCTGACTTGACAAAATTCTTAAGAATGACTTCTCTGTAAGAGTGCAGAATGTCTTCAAACCTTGTGCCTTATAATAAGGCACGTGTAGGGGTAGATTTTTTTTTTACAAATATGACATGATATTGCTGATGAATTATGACAGAAGTTTTCTGAACTATCAATGCAGAAGCCAAACAAAGGAAAGATGAAATTGTCTGTACAGCTTCTCTTTGGAAGATCTGATAGAATTACCGTCTTAGTTTGTGATTTCTTTTGCTGTAATGGAACACCATGACCAAAAGCAAATTGAGGAGGAAAGGGTTTATTAGGTTTATACTTCCATGTCATAGTTCATCATCCAAGAAAGTCAGGACAGGAACTCAGATAGGGAAGGAATCTATAGGTAGGAACTGATACAGTAGCCAGAGAAAGGTGCTGCTTATTGGCTTGCTCTTCCTGACTTGCTCAGCCTGTTTTTTTTTTTTTGTTTTTGTTTTTTTCAGAATCCAGGACCAACCAGCCCAGAAACGGCACCACTGATGGTGGGCTGAACCCTCCCCACATCAATCACTAATTAAGAAAATGCTCTACAAGCTTGTCTACAGGCCGATATCATGGAAGCATTTTCTTGATTCAGGTTCCCTCCCCTTGGATGACCTTAATTTGTGCCAAGTTGACATAAAACCAGCCAGCACACATATGAAGAAGAAAAGAACATATATAGAATTTATGATTGACTTTTACTAGGGCATTTTTCCTTCAAAACTTTTTTCCCTCAAAGATGTATGTGTTTGTGTGTGGAGGGGGTGGGTGCATACATGTGTGCATGTACGTGTGTGTGTATGTGCATACAGATGCACAGAGGTCAGGAAATGGCATCAGATTCTTTGGAGTTAGAGTTACAGATTATTATGAGCCACCCGGCATAGGTGCTAGGAAACAAACTGGGGATCTCTGCAAGAGCAGCAAGTACCATGGAGCCACCCTCCTTCCAACCCCTAGATTAGTGATTCTCACCCTGTGGGTCATGACCCCTTTGCCATCCCATGTCAGATACTTACATTATGTTTCATAAAGGTAGCAAAATTCCAGCTATGAAGTGGCAACAAAAGCAATCCTATGGTTGGGGTCACCACAATGCGAGGAAGGTTGAGAACTACTGATCTAGAGGATATCGGTGCTTGGGGACTATTGGCTGCATAAAGGAACACATAAATGAACAAACACTGCTTTGCTTTATATTACATACGCACATGTATGCACACACATTGGTGATATTATTGGTGGACTTCTTGGCCTCTAAGTAGGATGTCTATATTACCTCCTCCAAGGTTCAAGAAGCATAGTGGAAGAGGAGGCAGGACAAATAAAATGGTAGAGCCAGAGGATGACCTCCTAGAGGTGTCTTCTGGACATGGTATTCCTGATCTCCCTACAGCCATGGCTACCTTGTGGAGGTAATTTTGACCTGCAGAAGACTTAGCTAGCCTGTCAACATTTCATCATGGGTGGGAAAGAGGAGCCCATGATGTCTTCCCCCTCCCCAAAGGGCTACTGATAGTTAGTGGTTGCTGGAGGATTAGTTTCATGTTCTTTAATGATATAGCCACCAATATACTGTCTATGCCCTAATAAATAACATACCCCACACACTTACACAAGTAACTCTGATTAAACTCATCAGGTCACACATACAGAGAAAAAGACATTAAGGTATGAAGGGGACCCGCTGGGATGAAGAAAGGGTTTGTTGGGAGTGGGAGAGGGATAGGTAACAGAGAGTGGAAATTACTGGAATAATTCATTAGATACATCTATGAAACTCTCAACAAATAAATATAATAAATTTAAATGGATTTTAAAATGCTATTTACTCTTCTTGAAGCTAGCCAATGCTGAGTGTTTGTTCTACCTACAGGCACGCACGTTTTTCTTATTAGTGCAATCCACTTAGCTCACAAAGAAAGGCAAACATTCGTGTTTCTAAAGTAGAATTGTTTTTGCCTGAGGTCATACAGACAATTGTTGGACATTTTCCCAAGGTCAGCAAATAAGTTATCAAAATACATTGAGTTGCTTCTATTTCCCTATAAAATGTTTACTGAGCATTGAGGGAGAAACACAGAAAGGGGAGCATGTTGAATAACAACCCAAGCTGTTATTCACCAGCCAAGATGCCGAAAAAGTGAAAACCCACTTCATTGTTTCCTTGCTAGACAGGGAGAACACAGTGAGTGTGTGTGGGTGAGAGCCTTAAAGATCTGAGGGTCAACCCAAACTCTGACATTTCCCAGTCAAGATGCCTTGAAAACATAAAAATCTACTTCATCATTCCCTTCTTGGACAGTGAGGACACAACGAGTGTGTGGGAGTGAGAGGCAAGTTTTAATTTTTAAAAACTCCTTAGAACTAGTGTGATAGCAAACAAGAATAAAGACCCAAGCTCGGTCCCCTAGAATCCATTTGAAAATCGTAATGTGCTCTTGTAGGCCATTGCCAAAGAGGCAGAGACAGGCAGAAACCTGAGGTCACCGGCCATTCAGTCATGCTGATTCATTAAGTTTCAAGCTGAGAGACTCTGTCACAGCAAACAAGGTGGGTGGCACCTGAGGAATGACAACTGAGGTTGACTTTTAGCTTCTGCATGGTGTATGTAACATTTGTGTTTGCACACATGTGAATAACACACCCACACCCTTGTTGCTATTTTACCAAAGCCTCTATGCAGAGAGGGACATGGAAAGGTGTCCTGTCTAGTTCAGAACTCCTTCTCAACCCTAAGAAAACTTCTTGCTAAAACATCCCAGCATCCATGTGTGCCATCTATCATGGACTTTCTCAGGAAGGACATGGAACCAGCTTCTCAGGAACTGCACCTTGCCCATCTAGAGGGTAACTGAAATTGACATTACTGATCTATAGTCACCATCTATCACAGCTCTTCTGCTCATGGACCAAAAGCCACGACCCTTCCTTCCTTAACCCCTCCTTTCCCACTTCTCCATCTCCTCATGGCTTCCCACACCATTCTGCTACCTGGGGCTCTCCTTCCTGTCCTTCATTCTTGAACATTTGCATTCACCTCAAGGCCAGCCAAAGTATTATGACTCTCGCTGGGTATTTTACTTGACATCACCAACCACAACTTGCTCCCTTGTATGTCTCAGCCTCCGGTTCAGCAAGCATCTTGGAAGTGCTTCTTGCTGGTTGATGTCTTCACCCTTAACTCTGAAGTCTTTGAATCAGGGGAAGTCATAGCAGCTTGGATGACCTCGGCACTTACACAAAGTATGTTCTCTATAAAAACGGAAGAATGAGTCTTGGAGAGAGATGGAAGGTCTGTGTCTGGAGCCAAGAGGAATGGGAAGCGAGGACACTTGGGGGACCGCATGAAAGTAGAGGAAGAAAAGAAAGAGCAAGAGGAAGAAAAGACTGCACTGTCCTTGGGAGTGTACCATGTACCAGGCAACAGGTGGAGGAAGATGGTAGATGACCTGAAGAGTTCTTTCTCGACAAGAGGATGCTGATGTCTGGGAGGGCAGACTGCTCAGTCTGACTGCCACAGTTAGGAAACCATATGTAGGTGGACATCTTCAATAACACAAGTTTACTTTTTTAGCTCTCAAATCTATAGGTCTAAGGTCAAGTTATAGCGAGGGTCTTCTTGGCTTCTGTGTGATCAGTTCCTTGGGACACGTTTACATGGCATGCTCGCTTGGGTCTGTTTTCTCTTTGTCTCGTAAGGATGCCAGTCTTCTAGGATGAGGACTCTCTTCTGTGATCCTCATTTTGCCTTAATTGCTTCCATCAGATAGTACCACTTCAGTCATGCTCAAGTCTAGGAATTTAACATGTGGGTCTCAAGGGGAAATAATTCATTCTCTCACAAAAGGGGTATTGACATAAGGAGAAGGTCTTTGGCCATTCCAGACTCTGCACTGTGTCAGGCTCCCAGGTAGCAGCTGTAATAAGCTAATTTGCCAGACAAAGGCTGATGCAAAAGAACACCTCAGGGACCCAAGAGCATAAGTACATCCACTTGCAAAATGCTTTCTGTCAGACAGGGGACCCTGATGGGCTAAAGGAACTAAGGATGGGAGAAGGCTGGACAGCCTCAGCAGACAACAGATGAGACCAAATTAGAGTTGAGTCGGGAGTTTGCCCTCCTAAGAACACAATGGCGCAGAAATAAAGTCATCTTATTCTTTCTCTGGTCCTGGGAGATATCAGAATGCAGGCCTTGTTCAGTCATTGAGCAATGAATTTAAGATAGCTACAGGTATGAGTGCAGAGGGACCCCCCTCCCAGCACAGACTTGGCCCACAGACACTAGGTCAGGAGAGCCATAGAAGACATTCAATAAGGAAAAATTATGGTTCAGTACTCTGAATTTTGTTTTGAAAATAAGTGGCTTATTAAAAGGCCCATCTCTAGGAGTGGAGAGATGGATCAGTTGATAAGATACCTGCCTCATAAACACAAGGACTTGAGATTGGATCCACAGCACCCAAGTGAAACCTAGACATGGTGGCCTGTATTTCTAACTCCAGCACTGTGGCAAGAGGGATCCAGAGACAGGAGGATCTCTGGAGTTCTCTGAGTTGTCAGCCTGGCTAAATCAGTGAGGTCTAGATTCTAGAAGGGACAATGTCTCAAAAAAAAAAGTTGGGCTGCAATTGTAGAAAACACATAACTCTGGCTTCTGCACACACATGCACACACACCCTAAGGATCCCACAGAAACATAGACACATGTCACATACAACATCTCACCAGCCCACCCACAACTCTTCATCTCCTTCTAAGCCAGCGATCGTTCTTAGTTACTCAATATTGTAATCCCATGAACTATGTTTATTTTTGAGTAGGACTTGGCTCTGCTTTCAGTGTTGGGTGAAGCAGATGACAATGTACAAGGTCCCTTCAGGAGGCACATTGTAAATCAAAACTTTCCTTCCTGGCTCTCGGCCATTGTGTTTTGAGTATGTAGGACACATCCATCATATCCCATATAAATTGTTCATCTTCTTAGGGTCTGCATCATTTGCTCCTCTGATAAACTACACCCTGTCTTTGCTCAGGAGCTGCCCTGATTGGGATGTAGTGGTCCTTACTTTCACATCACCTGCTGTAGCCCTTGCTAAGAGACACACTGGTTCACATTGTTCTCCCCAAGAGGTAAAGCAGACGGGCCCAAGCATAATAAGACAGCCCATTGGAAACAGTTTCTATGCTTACATCTAACCGACTTTTATCATAAATTAGGGATTCTGAGGAGAATGAGTCATAGAAAAAGAAGAAAGTAATAACCTGCTTCAGCAATCAGCATATTCTATCCCCCTGGTGACTCATAACAGCAGACTCGAGTCAGGACAAACAGGGCTCCTGCCAGAAAGTGCAGTTAAAAATAAGAGCAAAAATAGGGACGGGGGTGGCTGGGGAGCTGTACCTGGAGTTTTCCTAACCTTGGGTTCCCTGATGAAGAGCTTAGCGACAGGCGAGCTGAAAATCTTGAGCCTTTCAGAGGAGGAAGCAGACTTTAGGAGCCAAGACAAGGGATTTCTGATTAAAATCTCAGTGCAGAAGGGTATTAAAGTCTAGGATGTGGCCAATCCCTTGAAAGGATGTTGGCTGGTCAGCAAGAAAGGCTTTTCCAGAGGGTCACAGAAGAGTAGAGCAGATGTAGAGTACGGTCCCCAGTCAGTGGTGCCATGGAAAGGCAATAAGACCGGTAGAGGCTGGGATCTTGCAGAAGGAGTTTAGGTTATTGGGAGCATGCTCAAAGAAGAATTCAGGACATTAGCTTCTCTCTTTGCTTCTCTGCTGCCATGAGGTGAATATGTCGCATGCTCTTGCCACGGTATGTTGTGCCAGCACAGGCCCAAAGCAGCCTTTGACTGAACTCTCTGAAATGAGGAGCCAAAATTAACCTTTTAGTTCTCTACTGTATTTTTTCACATTGGAGAGAAGCATTCAGACACTGTGAAGATGAGCAGGTGTCCACATTCCTAAAGATAAGGCTCATGTTAAATAGCTTTTTGCTTTAAACACCAAATAAAAACAAACCCAACTGGGAGGACTGGCTTCGGGGAAGGTTGCAAAATCACAGTCCCATAAGCATAGATTAAGCCATGCTCACCACAGCTGTGGTACCCTGAAATCTCCTATGAGAGCAATAGACTCTAAGGAGCTGAGCCAAAAGTTTCCCTCAATCAAAGGGGCTCTTTCTTTAACCTCTCCCTACCCAATATGGGTATTACTTCCTGTGCACCCTGGGAAGTCCCCCCCCACATACATCTTCTGCCAGACAACTTTGAGTTAAGCATTGAGTCTTCCACTTCCTGCTTACTCGACATAAGCAAAATGTTTGCTTTCTCAGACGCTTATTAAGTAGGAGTGCTCCGACCTAAACAAAGTCCTATGACACTGAAAATATACAACTCAAGCGCCTAAAATAGCGTGTGTGTACAAAACAGTTGATAGGCCTTTTCTTTCCCACTCCCCTAATTAGTAGCTGCAGTCTGGTAAGGGAAAGTAAACGAATTACTGCAGACACTCCTCTCCAAGTCTTAGGAGCACAGGGGAATGTCTGCAAAGGAACTAAGGTCTACAGTGTTATTGGGAAGGAAAGAGCAAGACCCATGGGTCAGCTCCTCTGGGTCTTCCTTGGTCATTTACTCCCTTGTTCCCAGGAGAGGTAAGGAGCATCTCTCAGGGAGGGAGGAGACTCCAGTTTTCAAAGTTCCGTCATCCCAGGCACTACTTTGAAACTACAGACCTTGGTGATGTACTTGTATGGATTTATGACTTAGTGCTCTTTGTCTACCCTTGTGATTTAATCACAGGACCCTTCCACAGGCAGAGTGACTCTATAGGGACAGAATAAAGGTCAGATAGTGGGGGCTGGAGAGGTAGCTCAGAGCCAAGATGGATAAGAGCACTTGGTGCTTTTGCAGAGGACCAGAGCTTGGTTCCCATCACACACGATGCCTCACAACTTTCCGGAACTGTAACTCCCAGGAAGCTGATGCCCCTTTGGCCTGCCTCTGTGGGCTCCCACACATGGGACATTCACTCACAGACACACATACATACACATAAATAATAGAAATAAATATTTAAATAAAACCAAAAGCTCGAGCCATAGGAATGAAGAAACTGACCCAATGGTCTCCACACACTGCTGTCATGCAGCTGTTTCAGGCCATATCTCACCATAGCGACAGGACCCATTCCTGAACTCTGAATTTTTTTTTCTGAGTCAGTGCCCTCATGATCTTTGGGAGTCTGCTCCTATGAATAGTTCCCAATACAGAGCTAACTCGCAGCTAACACTCTTCGCTGTCACTGCAGAAGTGTGTACCTAAGGGTCATCAGTAGCAGGCTTAGAGCTGGGCAGTCATTACAGCTGTGGTCCTTGACCTCAGGTTGCCAAAAGGTTTATACAGAACCCCCAAGCTCGCCCATCTCACTGCATCCCTCCATTCTCACACAATATTATCCCCTCCCAGAAAAGCCCAAGACCCGAGATGGTGGATGGAACTCAATGGGATAGATTATGATCTCCAGAAATGACCATTCATAACCATGGTCCTCTTTGATCTTCCACCATCAAAATCCAAAGTATATTTACCTGTTGTGAAGCCCTGGAAGGCCTTTTTTGTATGCTTCATGAAGGAGGAAGCAGAAGAGGCACCTGTAACTTAAGCATCCAGATTGGAATCTCTGCTACACGTTTTGACACACTCTATGGTTCATGTCATGTCATTTTCTCCAAAACCTCCCTTGGGAGCTCTGATCCACCATGGAAGAATCCCAGACCTCATGAAGCTATCTGGATGTTTCCATGCTAGGAATAAATGCTGGAGAGAGTGCACAGGGCTATCAAGACAAGGATCCACCCACCCTAGTTCAGAAGGTTAGTTCTTTCAGTGTTGCCAACTTCTCATTGAAGAAGCAAATAGGAGTTGTTGGCCCTAGCCACAGTGGACCATACCTACACAAGAAGCCTACAGAACTTCCCAAATGTGAGAAATTATAAAAACGAGAATGATAGTGGAATACTACTGTCTAAGACTAAACACGTATACAGTAGACCACTGGAGCTGCTTTTGCTACTTCTCTGTGAGGTATCACTCAACAACCCAGAAGATACTATGGCAGGGGATTTAGGAGAAGTTAACTAAGGGACTATGGGACAAAGGGATAAGTCAAAATATAGGGAGGAAAAATCTTGAAGAGACTCGGACTTCAAACAGATTGTCAGAGGAAAACAAACAGGAGTGGGAAACCCTCAATGAGAAGCTAGAAATCAGGGCTTGCCTTACTTGAAGGTGGGCATCTTGGCACCTGTAGCACGGATGTGTGCCCAGGACGACCCAGACATGATTTCAAGGCAGAAGACTAACAGTGCTGAGTGACTGCTTGTGCTTAGGTGTAGGGAAATGGGCAAGACATGAACATCTATGTTAAAGGGCTGAGCAGATATAGGTGCCAATCGCCAACCTGATGATGTGCGTCCCACCCATATACATCATCATGTTGTCCTCTGGCTTGCACATGCCCTTCGTAGTACATGGACCCACAGACATATGCTTACACATGTGTGTGTTTGTGTAAGCACATGTACAATAAATACTGAGAATTAACACATTTTACTGAAAATCAGCAAATGTATGCTATATTCTAAAAGAAAGGAAGAAAAATTCAGGGTGCAGTCCTATCTGGAAAATCCATCCTAAGCATTGATGATGAGCATATATATTGGCTAATTTTGTCTTTGGGAAAATATCTAGACAAATCCTTAGCTGGTATTTTTTTTGCCTCTTGGGTTCTTATTTTTTCTTTTCTTGTTATTGTATTTTAGGAGGTAGAAACATGCTTTGGAAGCCAGCCTTCTGGCCATTTTCTTCCATTCTGTAAACCAATTTTCTTCTGTTGTTCAGCTCCTCTGCTTTACGGTGTCTCTTTAGCTTGATTTAGTAAACGCTGCCTATTTTGGCTTTTGATGTCATATCTAAGAAGTCATTACAAGAACCAAGGTCAGGAAGTCCTTTCTCTGTGAAGTCCTTTTTCTAGGTATTTTACAATTTTGGCTAAAATGCATTTAATTTCTTAATCCATTTTGAGCTAATTTTTGTGTAACTTGTAAAACCTCTTCTACATGTCGAGATCCAGTTTTCTCAGCGTTATTTGCTGAATTGATTGTCTTTCCGACATCTGAAGGTCTTAGCCTTCCTCCTGAAATCAGGTGATCATGTGAGTTAGCCAGCTTCAAGGCACTTTCAAGGTTCATGCTATGTATGTGTGAGTTAACATACAAACTTAATAATCTGCTGCATTTGTGTGTATGTGTGTGTGTACCACTGTAGTAGTACTTTATTATAATTTTGTACTATTTTTAGAAATAGGGAATTATTCAGGGAATGTGATTCAGACTGTGATGAACCTTGAATCTGCTAGGCTCAACATTAACACATTTTTACAAGATACTTTGTAATAGTAAGAATTTAAATACTGGTGAGGATGTCAATAAAATCAGATACTATGCTCTGTTGAGAATGCAAATGATGTGGCAAATGAGAAACAATATATACATTCACCAAAAACTGAGGTGATAACTGTTATATAATCTAGAAATATCAATTCTACATAGTCAAAATAATTTTAAGCTACACCCCAGGAGACACTTGCACTTCCACATTTTCTTGGACATTATTTGTAGTGGCCAAAATAAGGAATATACATCCGTGGATGAAAGAACAATGAATCCAGTGTGGTGTTACACAAACTAAATCTGCAGTTGTTTGTATCAGCAGAAGTGTTTAAAGAAACGGTGTGACAATGTATCCCAGGCTCGAGCACAAGAACACTCTGGACCTTACTTCTTGGACACCCCTGTGCTGGTCTTCTGAATGGGAGTGCCTGCCATTGTTATTCTGTTTGCTGCATTTTCTGTGGTGTGTGGATACAGAAGAAGAACTCACATTTCTTAATACACCATAGTTCTTCTGACCTTGGAGACTCTGCCTAATGGCACCATGGTTTTGAGCTTATTTGGGATCTACCTTAACATACTTAGAACAGGCTAAGAAGACAAGACTGCTGATGGAAAGTCCGAGCCCGATGATGTCATGGATCAAGGCTTTGAGGAAAGCAGCAAGGGAAATGAGTGTATTTCTAATTTTGAAATAGAGTGAATTACTGTACCTGGAAGGTAGATCCTGCAAAACCATTTATTTTTTTACCTGAAAGTGTTCACACCATATATATAGACTAAGAGACCCCTTTAGAATCTTCCCCTTTCCAGAGCAAGAGACGGAGTCTATGAACTTGGATAGGAGTTTGCTGTGGCCTTGATCTCATGGCCACTATGGTGGAGATACTGATTATGACAGAAAGAGATGCCCAAGTTCCTCTAGCTGCTATAGCTCGAGGTATTAGAACCTTTTCCATCCCAGCTGGAAATATGGCTGTGAATGTCCTGATTACTCCAGTCTTAACATTGACTGACTATAGCAAAGTAAGAGAAACTCAATTTAAATTTTTAATTTGAGGTCAGCTATCTTCTAAAAATTGAGAAAAGACTGATGCTTATCATTTTAAAGTCACATTGTCTGGGTTAATTTGTATATAGCAATAGATAAGCAGGATAGCAAAGGAGATTTAAAACTATAAAGAAGTAGTGTTAGGATAGCCAGCCACATCATTACAGCATCATATGCTGGAGAAATAAAAATGAAAGACGGAGATACAGACAAAGAGGGTTGGGCAGCTGCAAGCCAGCATAAAATAAGTGAAAGGATGCTGCCACAAAGAACAAGAGACAGAAAACCATTACCCAATAGCTACGTGTGGATATATCATAGGCAAAAACAGAAATCAAGAGCCACTGAGAAGACTCGGGAGGCAGGATGAAAAACCAGCATGAAACAAGCTGGAATCAAAACCCTCCCATATGAAATCTAACTCCATGAAAAGGAAAAAAGGTGAAATACTGGAAACACTCAGTGCTGGGGAGGTAGTTCACTTAGTAAAGTGCTGGCCACACAAGTGTGAGGGCCTCAGTGTGGGTCCCCAGCACCCACAAAAGCAAGCCAGCATGGTGTTGGTAAGAGCCTGTAATCCCAGCACAGGAACAACAGGAATCAGAGACAAGACAATCCCTGGGGTTGGTTGGTCGCCCATGTAGTCAAATAAAAAGGCTCCTGGTTTGATGAGAGACCCTTTCTCTAACAATAAGGTAGAGGGCCAGTGATGAAGGCACCCAATATCAGTCACACACATGAGCAGGAACACACACATGTACATACACACAAGCATGTACATGCACGCACAGACATGAATATGGCATGTGCATGAATACAGATACACATTCACACGCGCAAACACAAGCATATACATGCATGCAAACATACATGTACATATATAAACATACATGCACGTACCCACACAATGCAGACATAAACACACATATGAACATACATGCACACACTTGCAAATGAGCATGCACATACATGCATGCGCACACACGTCATACACACAAACTCACACAGACACACATGTAGACAGTTTAATGTGCACACTTGTACACACACACAGGGATATTCACACACATATGTACACACATATGCAACATTTTAAAACTCAGATCTCCTATACCATTCAAATGTATGGAGCACAATTTATTCTTTTGAAGAAGATCATCTGAAGAGGATGACAAAGGAATCTGGCAACAGCAGACACAGCCTCTGCATTCCATAGCAGCTGCACAGGGGCTGAGGGGCAGCTATGAACAAAGCTCAGCAAGTCTTTTCAGAGCCTCCGTTTGGAACTGCATCCTGGGTAATACTTGGAAAGGTCTCAGCATTAGTTGGAAGCTCTCCCCATCATACAGGGACATTTTCAAAGTCGGGCAAACCTGTTCGTGTTCCATCACTTTTTCACAGCTATAGAGGAAGCAGAAACAGAGACAGATTGACCATAGCAAATGTTTTTACATATAGTCATAAAGAACAATACACTGAGACATAAATCTTGATGGAGTTTGGTTGTCCCTTGAGAAAAGGATGTATGGGGAGGCTCAGAAGCAGCAGCCCCACATGGCCTTTCCTCTGGAGTTCCTTGTTTGAACAATAAATTTCCCTCATTTTATCCAGCACCATCTGGGGAAAATGGTGACCAGCTCAGCAGAGTCTAGGGGACTGGTAGTATACAGCTGTCGGGCCATGTCTTTATTGCTAGAACAATCCAATATAAACATAATTACCCCAGCCATATAAGAAAGATACACTCTGGAATACCCAGAATAAACCCAATTATGATAATAAAATTATACAGAATTGAACAGGAAACATCAACAAATCAAAACAGTCAATTACCTCAGGCTTCTTAAGGAAATGGAGTCATGAGCAGAGAACCAGTTCTGAAATGGAACCTTGAGGGCGAGAGACAAAGAAGCTTTTTTTCTGAGACAGGCCATCCAGAAGGGAAGAAGCTCAACTGAGCAGTCAGTATCTGAGAGGCATCAAAGAAATCTCAAGCTATTGTAGGCAACTGGGAAAGCAGTGAACCAGAGAAAATGGAAAATAGAAGGAGCCATGGAGGAGTTCTTCTAGAAGGAAGTCTTCGCCAAGTAACAAGACAGTTTCTCAGAGGGACTGTGTTAAAAAGACATAGCCAAGTGACATCCTGGCTTAAATGTCACAGGGTTGTCATCTCCGCTACTGGAGAGGCTGAAGCAGGAGAATCAGTTCAAGACCTTTCTGAGCTGCAGTGACCCCCAAGCCAGAGTTGAGCAAGTTAGTGAGAGCCTGTCTCAGGATAAATAAAAAATAAAAGAGAAGATAGGAAGCCAAGGAATCAGCTTTGTGGTGAGACGCTGACCCGGCATGTTCAAAACCCCACGTTCAACCTCTAGCACTGGAAAAATGGTCAATAACAGACAGGCCTAAATGAAAGCAGTGAAAAGTCAGTATCAAACATTAGCAATTTAGGTGAACTCAATCATGCCTGAGAGCTGTCGTTACTGCCCAGTTTATTACAGTAGAAACCACAATAACCCTACTCAGGAATCAGCATAAGTAAATGTTAGTGGCTGCGTGTGAAAAAATGGGACCCATCTACACACTCACAACAGATGGCATTGCTCACATACGAAAAGTGAGACCCTGTCATTTGTAGCATCATGAGTGGAAAAAGAGGTCCTCATATCAAGGGGAATAAGCCAGGCACAGAATGACACCTCTTGAACAGTTCACTCACTCTTAGTAGCTACAGATGTTAACGTCATGGAGCTAGAAGGGGGTAGCGCTTTAGCAGAGGGTGGCAAAAGGGGCTGGGTAGAGAAAAGATGGTTGGCAGCACACAGTTCGGACAGGTAGACTGCAGTCTAGCGGTCTCTCACACAGGAAGGTGGCAGCACACAGTTCGGACAGGTAGACTGCAGTCTAGCGGTCTCTCACACAGGAAGGTAGCTACAGCCAGAAGTACTTCAGTATGGGTTTCAAAAGGTCAAGAAGAGAAGTTTTTGAATGCCCCCGACACAAGGAATCCTTAATTGTTTGAGAGACTGAATAGGAAATTTACCCTCATCCAGTCATCATATATTGTATACATTTGTTAAAATATCACACCGTAGCCAACGATGTACATGGTTATCATGTGTCAGTTAAAATGAACTGCCACATCAAAAGTAATGTGAAGGGTGAGGAGAAGAGGGGGTGGAATCGAGGTGTCTATGGAAGAAGGGACTGAGGTCATCAGGAACTCACTGGCAAGCATAGGGGCTGGGGTTACAATGAAACAGCAGAGAGAGGAAGCTACACATCACAGAAGCGGCATATGGGCATCCACATCCTTGGGATGGAGAAGAGGAAATGATGGAAACAGCCGTCAATTTCAGAAGAGTAACTTCTGAACCTCCCAACTTGGGAATATTTCACATACACACAGGAGATGTATGGCATGCTGCTGGCATGGATCCCAGCTCATCTGACTTTGGATAGCCTTCTTGGGTTGATTCAAACAGTAGAAGAGGAATACTGAAAATACTAGTTTTGGAGCTGGGAAGATGGCTTGGTGGATCAAGTGTCTCCTACATAAGCAGAAGGAGCAGAATTGGCATGAGCAGCACTCACATAAAAAGCCAAGAAGGGGTGGGGAATAATGACCCACCTGTAATCTCGATGCTTGGGATACAGAGA
This sequence comes from Dicrostonyx torquatus, assembly GCA_028555095.1. Classification (NCBI taxonomy): domain Eukaryota; kingdom Metazoa; phylum Chordata; class Mammalia; order Rodentia; family Cricetidae; genus Dicrostonyx; species Dicrostonyx torquatus. Next base: position 3,418,121 of record JAQHUG010000018.1, on the reverse strand, counting down.
CTAGAGCTCCTGGAGCAAGGTGGCTAGCTGAAATAGTGGAATCAACAAACACTATGACAGACAGCAAGACACTCTGTCTCAGCAAAAGAAGACATGAACAACAATACCTGATGTTAACCTCTAACCTCCGTACACACACACACACACACACACACACACACACACACACACACACCAGTTTAATGTTTTGTGACTGAGAACACAGTGAGTTAACCATGATAGACTGAAGGGTGTCACTGTGAGAGGCTGTATTTACAGGTCTTAGATATTGTTGGTGTCTTTGTCAAACTTCTCTAAACATTGTTGGGAGTGCGGAGGTGAGACTCTTTTAACAGAGAGTTAAAAAGTATAAAACAAAACTTAGACTTTTACAGAACACTGGGTAATGGCAGACAACAATGCAGAAATGTCACCAGAGGCGTGTGGGGTGGGACATGCATGATCCAGGCATGTTATAGACAACCTGGTAGCCATTTAGGTATAAAGGAGCTTGAGGGACAGACATTCTAAGAAATGCTAGGATCCTGGGACTGAGACTTTGACAAAACTGTTGGGCAGAAGCTAAGCAGAACTGAACCAGACTGAACCAGTTTAATATAAGACTATGGGCAGGAGGACCCATGGTGAAGATGGCGGCCACTGAGGAATAAAAGCAATGAGAATGGAGGCCATACGGTCATCTAAAGTACATGTGCTTGCTTAGAAATGCACATGGGTATTTGAAAACCCAGAGGAAAAAAAAATCATTTTCCTCATGAAGAAATATGACCTTGTAACAATGATAGACTATGGGAAAGTGTTTTATAATAGTTCTCAGGAGTGTGTGTGTGTGTGTGCCTGCGTGCGTGCGTGCGTGTGTGTGTGTGTGTGTGTGTGTGTGTGTGTGTGTGTATTGTGGGATTCCTGCTTCTGTGTTCACAATGGAAAATCAAAAGATAGAAAATTCACTGGAAAAGTTTTTGCTTACAAGAAAGTAAATCCTATAAAAATGCTAAGATGAAATCTTCCTAAATATAATAAAGAAAACACAATGATTGAAAACAAAAGGGGACGTTTTATGAATAAGTCTGAACGAGTTGAAATGTGCAATGTGGAAAGGAAGGTCTGGTGGGTAAATGATGGACAGGGAGCTTCCTAGGAAGTGGGAGGGGTAAGTGTTGCAGTGGACTTGGCCTCTCTCTCTCTCTCCCTCCCTTCTTCCATCCCTCGCTCTCCTCCCTTCTTTCCTTCCTTCCTCCCTCCCTTCCCCTGTGTGTGTGTGTGTGTGTGTGTGTGTGTGTGTGTGAGAGAGAGAGAGAGAGAGAGAGAGACTGGTGTATGTGCACGTGTGTATATGGTTGTGTATAAAGGAGGATGACCCTGTTCAGCTCCATCTTTCTGCACCTTATTCCCTTGTCACAGGGTCTCTCACTGAACTAGAGCTGGGCTGGTGGCCCACAAGCCTCATCAACCTTCCTGCTCCATCCCCACAGTGCTGGAGTCACAAACATAACAACCCATCATGCTTTCTGCCTAGGCTCTGGGAATTCGAACTCAGGACCTCATGCAGCAAGCTCTCTTCCTAATTGAATCACCTCCCAGCTGTCTTTTCTTTCTTTCCCTTCCCCCAACTAGGCTTATTTTTGTTCATAAAAAGTTAGGAATACAAACTAGTACGAAAGCCTTAGCTATCTATAGCTCCAATATCAACTTTTTCTAATGGAGTCATTGTTATTTCAAGATGTTTAGGAGACAAATTAAAAATCACATATAAAATCAAAGCTGCTTCAATAATTTCTTCTTCCTTGTTTTACACTCTTCTTTCTCTTCTTTATCATAAGAATATAATATGTGTCATTTTAGCTAAATTATGAAATTACAATTGTGTTCATGAATTTGCCATCTCAGAAATGGAATCACGCACTTTATTCTGAAAACTACGTTTATAGCCAAGCTTCCTCCTTTGATTATGATTATTTTTTATTTAGATATGTTTATGGATTATCTTAAGTGAAATGAAGTTTCCCTGTTATCAAGAAAACATATATCCAGCATTGCTAATTGTAGGCAATGGGTGCACCAAGAAACTCTATAAGTAGCCTTGTGGCCCCTAAAGATAGATTGTCCTGCAACAATAGTCCTAGCAGCTGGGAGACTGACCAATAGGGTTTTGAGTTTGTGTTTAGCCTGGGCACATGGCGGGGGGATTAATCTAAATAACAAACAAACAAACACAGAAAGAGAGATGAGGTGAGGAGAGGAAGAAAGGGGCGAGAAGCGGAGATTAGAACACGAGAGAAGAATAAAAACGAATAGCAACCGCAACTTCATTGGACCATGGTGAGGGGTCCATGAGTGCACACAGCATACCTGTTTAACCATTTTGGATCACACTCATTTAGGATGATGCTGAGCACACACTCTGGCAAAGGTTGATCACTACTTCTAGATGATTGTCCTGCACCCACTCATCGTCACAGTTCACAACAGGAAATACTAGGAACACTCAATGGTCCCTTATCCCGAAATGGTGATGGATAAATAAATACAGCAATACCCTTGGAAGAAATGCTACTCTTCATTTAAAAGAGAGTAGAGCTGGTATTTATGAGGATAAGCCTGTTAATATAAAAGTAGCTTTATTTATTCTCTCAGAATCATAGAATGGCTGCCATTTTACACTTCCATTGGGGTCTTATAAAGAGTCATGAAATCTTGTTTATTTAAGTGTCATCAGATTTTCATCAAGGACTTTTGTTAGCAGTTTATTGATATTGGTTTCCACAAGAATCCATTTTGTTTTCCCTTTGCCACTTTGTTTTTGTTTCTTTTAAATCAAATTCCAACCTTGTACGTTACTTCTTCTGATGTTGTTTTCAGTATTGACAGAGAACAGGAAATTGTTGCTCCAAATTAATATGGAGACACAAGTAAAAACCAAAAAGCAAGTCTTCGAGAGGCATTTGGCAGAGGATACCATCTGCATATCGGAAAACCTACCGAAAAAGCCCAATCAAGATGTAAATCAAGTAAGACTATGAAGTAACTGTGAGTATTGATGGCAGGAATATGAGTTTGCACAATTCAGAAAACTAGAAAGTAGCTATCAAAATTAATTTCATGATTGCACAATTTCATGTTTAAGACTCTGTCTGAAATAATTACTCAGATATCTCAAATTATAGACAAGAGGTTATTCTTGAAAAGGACACAAATATCCTACTTTAGTTCAATGGGAATAATTTCTGTTGGTTTATACAATTTCCACGTGCGCTGGCAGATTTCGTCAACTTGACATAAGATGGAGTTATCTGGGAAGAGGGAAACTCAGCTGAGAAAATTCCTCCACCAGATTGCCTGTAGGCAAGTTCAGGGGGGCTTTTTTTGTGTGATGATTATAGGCAATGCCATCTCTGGGCTGCTGGTCCTGAATTCTATAAGCAAGCAGACTGAGCAAGCCATGCAGAGCAAGTCAGTAAGCAGCTCCCGTCCATGAGCTCTGCATCCGCTCCTGCCTCCAGGTTCCTTCTCTGTTTCTCCTTGACTTCCAACAGTGATGGACTGCTACCTGAAAGTATAAGCAGAAGTAAACCCTTTCCTTTCAACTTGCTTTTGGTCAAGGTGTTCATCGTGGCAATAGTGACCCTGAGACAGAGGCCCAATCCTAAATGAGAAGATAGTGAGAAAAGCCATTGCTTCAAGTCCATAGAGTATGACTTCATCCTATCAAGCTGCAGAATCGGACCAAACCTACTCATGGTGATAGGGTAAGAACAGAGGTTGTGGGGGAAAGAAGGGCTTTGACAACTGAAATGGAACAAGGTCTCCTTGGAGATGTCTCCTTCCTTCCCCCTACTCTGTGGCTAACACTCCTCCACTAGAAATATTTATCAAGCAAATAGTCATAAATTTTACCCTACCCTACTTCTTACATCTCAGGCAGTTTGTCAGGGGCTTTTAGGAAACCTTTATATATACGCTCTTGGCTGATTTCCAGGCTCACATTGGAGAGATACAGGGCAGAGTGAATGATTTGGCGTTCAAAGGGTTAAGTCTAAGATGACTTGGGAGGTGGTAGAGTTCAAAGCCCTTGCCAATAACTCTGCATTATGTGCGGTATTATCCAAGTGAAATTATCATGTGTTAGGGAGCGAATGAAGCAAATGACTGGTGATGTCATCCAAGTGATCACTGCTAATGAATATTTTACTCCTGGGATTGCCCGGTGCCGCACAGGCAGGAATGAGGGAGCTGATTTCTACCAGTCTCTTTGGGTTGTTTACAAGCCATTCTGCAAGCTGCAAATGCCAAATGTCAGGAGGTGATAAACCAGGACTTGAGAGCGATGCATTGGGTGTGGGGAAGCCAAGTGAGTGCTCTGTCCTTTGGCAGTGTTTGGAAGGGCTTTGTCCTGGTGACATGTATTTAAATGGTTATACTTTCTTTAAAATAAAAGAATAACTTAATATTACAATATACAGTTTATTTCCAGAAGGAAGTTGAGAGTTAGAATGTCAGTGAAGTAGAAGACATAATTTTAGTGTGACATACTTTAGTCTAGATTCAGGGCCATTGCCAATACTGCTTCTTGATTAAGTAACTTATTAACTTAGAATTGGTGATTATCAAAGGTTCAGGTTGATGCTTGCCCTCACTACTCAGCCCATCTCTTTGCTTTCTGCGGCCCATCAGCATCTTCCTTGGAGGATGAGAAGACTAAGGACTGGACTGGTAAAAAAAAATAAGGAAGAATTGCTCCAGTAGATAGTGAGGGAAAGAAACAAGCTAGTGCAAAAATACTCAGAGCCATGGTCTGTCATGAAAGGGTTTTGTTTGCCCTGAGGTGTTCCATCCACTTAGACTGTCTGTTAGACATGAATAACTTGGCTGGACCCTAGGCCCCATGATATTGACCTCCAAAAGAAGCTAGATAAAACATAAAAGCATGTCACTGCTAAACATGATGCCTAGCTTCAGATCTGGAAATACAAGGACAGAGCCATTAACAGAAGAGAAAATACATATTTCTCTTGAAGCCATGAAGGTTAAGGGCTAAGTCAGCTTCACAAACTTACAGTACCCACGACTAAAACAATCCCATTCTTGGTGATACTTTGTTTCTGCCATCTTGGATCTACTAATAATCTTTTAAGGATTTTAAAAGACTGTATTTGTATGTCCTTGTGTGAAAGTCATATGTATGTGGGGGTGACAAAAATGGGTGTTGGCTCCCCCAGAGTTGGAATTATAGGTGGTAGTGGAGTTACCACACATGTATGCTGGGAAACAAGGTTGGG